>LGTU01000322.1:0-35835 GCA_001314425.1 Phytophthora pluvialis
CCCGATCCGCGTGCTCTGCCTGCACGGGTGGCGCACCAGTGGCAGCATCCTGCAGCGCCAGACCTCCGCCCTACGCCAAGCCTTTGGCCCGAAGGCCGAGCTCGTGTACGTGGACGCTCCTTGGGCCGCGTCGGGTCCCGCGCCGGAGCTGGTGCGCTCGTTCTACGGCCAGAGCGGTCCGTTCTACCAGTGGTGGGACGCCCTTAAGCGCGAGGACGGCGCGATCTACCGCTACGAGGGCTTCGAGCACTCTCTGGACTACCTCACGGGCCAGGTGCAGGCTCTGGGGAGGGTGGACGTCGTGCTGGGGTTCTCCCAGGGGGCGGCCGTGGCCACCTTATTGACAGCGCACTACCTGTCGACCTACGGCCACGTGCCCTGGAAGGCCTGTGTGCTGGTAGGGGGCTTCTACCCACACAACCCGGAGACGCAGGAGCTGCTGGACGCGGCCAAAACGTCAGTCGACGGGGCCATCGACGTGCCGTCAGTGCATGTGATCGGCAAGACGGACCCGCTGGCCCCCAAGTCGGAGAAGCTCTTCCGGAGCTTCACCGGCACCAGGAGAGTCAAGTTCGAACACGACGAAGGCCACAAGTTCCCGTCCCCACTCAAGTACGAGCAGATGTACCACGACCTCGCTCAGGAGGTGCTGGCCATGACGGGCCAGGCCTGGGCTGT
The DNA here is from genome assembly GCA_001314425.1 of Phytophthora pluvialis. Lineage (NCBI taxonomy): Eukaryota > Oomycota > Peronosporomycetes > Peronosporales > Peronosporaceae > Phytophthora > Phytophthora pluvialis. The sequence goes on from LGTU01000322.1 coordinate 679, forward strand.
GTAGTCACTACAAGGCGCCACTGGGTTGACTGTTAGTTGATGCAAGGTCGGTCTATGGGTTTCGCTGCGTGCGAAGTTAGTAGAGTCGCTGGAGCTCGCGCAATGCGGCTAGACTCTTCCCCGTAGCGTGAAGGTCGGTCTGCAGCTGAGTGAGACGCTGCGCGTCTTGGGCTTGCACGGCCTCGGGGACCTTGGCGGCGTAGTGCGGTCCTTGCTGACGACGGATGAGCGCTTCAGCGGCGGAGGCACTCTTCGAAGCACGCTTCTCGAGTCGTGAGATCTCGCTGGCTACGCGCTGCGTCGTCTCGGCGTCGTCCGGGACGGCCAACATTACTGTAGGAAACGTGTCATCAAGGAACAAAAGTCAGAATGAATACATAGTAGCGCACAGCGTTCGTTGAGGCTGGACGAACCTCGGCAGGAGTCCGAGACGGAGTGTGTGAGTACGTGGGGCGACGATGAAGGCGAGGAGCCATCGCCAGCAACTGCGATATCAACATTTACGCGGCATTGTGTCTCGAGGTCACGCTGCGCATCCTTCAGCTCGGAGTGCACGGTCGCGCTGGAGCACACGATGCAAACAGTAGGAAGCTCGCTGAGGTGGAGCAATAAGCGACTCAGTTAGTGTAACGGATGCGAGTTGTGGGATTGAAGAGCGTACTAGTACCTGTCACCCGCAGGCGTCGCGTTCGGTGCCAAAACCTTGACAGTGTGGCGCAGCGAGCGAATTCCGTGGATTACGTCGATGACGAGCTAGAAGGAAAAACGAATACCGAAGTACGGGTCAGAGCTTGCCACAGAGATAGTAATGAGCAACGAAATAAACTTACCGCCATCCTCTCTTCGGCATCCGCATCGATCCAGGAACTCATGTGGGGCTGTTCCGGGTACTCGGCACATAAGATTGAGGTCTCTACGCCCTCCTCACTTGATGATGCGTTGAGGGGGTCGGCCTCACGAATGCGCTGCCACAACTCTTCCGTAACAAACGGCGTGAAAGGGTGCAGCAGTCGCATCGAATAGTCTAGGCAACGGTGCAGTGTCGCTTGAGCGCTACGCTTCCGTGCACGCTGCTCTTCCTCATAAGCGCCTCCCTCGAGGCGGTTGCCGTAGAGCACCGGCTTGCTGAATTCAATGTAGACATCACACAACTCCTGCACGAAGAACCTCTGAATGGCTGCGACGCTCGTCGCCAGCTGATTTCCCGAAATTCCATCGTTTACCTCGGACACAACGGCAGCCTGCGACATCGATACATGCTCACGGTTAAAAGCTTTTTTTCAGTACGTCACCTTCGCAAGCTTTCTGCTTACCAGTCGACTCATAATCCAGCGGTCTGCGAGAGTCATGTCGTCACGCAAGTGCGATAGGTCCATCGATTGAGATGCCCCTGCGTTGTCGCTGTCTCCAGTCTCCAACAGCGGCAGAGCGTAGCGCACAGCATTCCAGACCTTGTTGCAGAAATGGCGGTATGACACGACGCGCTGCACGTCCATGTTGATTTGTCGACCTTGCTGAAGGTACGAAGCAAGCGTGAAACGTAGTGCATCGGCACCGCAGGTGGGGATGCCCTTCGGGAACTCCTTCTTCAATTCCGCCTCTGCCTTCTTGAGCTCACGTGGTCCAACATTTCCACCCTAACCAATAACCAATGCACAATCATCAGTTCGAGTTCATAGCCAACGCCTAAAATGTCGTAAAAATCTGCACTAATGCTTTTACCTGCAAGTCCGCGAGTAGTTGCTCTAGGCTGATGCCATTAATTACATGCAGCGGGTCGATGACATTTCCTAGACTCTTCGACATCTTTCGGCCAGCCTTGTCACGAACCATGGGATGAAGCAGCACCTTCTCGAACGGTACACGACCGGAAAACTAGAACGCACAGCACATTCAGTAACTGGTGCCATAACGGCGAGAGGATTGATTGGGTACTCACCTCTTCACAGAGCATGGCCATCCGCGCTACCCAGAAGAAGATAATGTCAGAACCGGTCTCCATCACATTCAGCGGATAGCTAGAGCTCAGATCCTGCGCAATTGCATCGTCCTTGCTAGCGTTGGGCCATCCCTACAATACCCCACGACATGTTCGTTAGATTTACATCATTGCGTGCTGGTACTCCATGCGATGCAACTTACAAATGCCGATAAAGGAAGCAAGCCCGAACTGAACCACGTATCCAACACGTCGACATCTTGCTCCAGATCATCATCCTGCACCTTGCAACCCAGCTCAGCCTCAGCCTTCTGTCGAGACTCCTCGAGAGATGCTGCAACAAACCACCTGTCGCTCACATCCGTGGCACCAGCGGTACCAGGTTTCAGACGATACGCCGGGATGCGGTGGCCCCACCAGAGCTGACGGCTAATGCACCAATCCTGGATGTTATCCAGGAAGAAAAACCACGTGTGCTCGTGCGATTTTGGCTCGATAGTCATCACTCCGTTGCGAACGTTGTCAGCAGCGCGTTTAGCCATGGCGCTGCAGTCCACGTACCACTGAGGCATGAGAAGCGGCTCGATGACATCCCCTGAGCGGGAGCAGATCGACAGCGTTGTCGGGTGGTCAAGCTATTGCACAGCAACACAATAATCCTTAGTGGGAGCCTCTTGTGTTGCAGTAAATAGTACGGCATCGCACCTTGTCCACATAGAGGTCCAACTCCTGCAGAGCCTCAGCAACACGCTGGCGTGCGTCAAACCTATCCACCCCAACAAACCGCTGGTCGATGTTGCCGCACAGCTTTCCGTACTTGTCGATCACCTCAACTTCTGGCAAATCATGACGTTGGCCGCAGTCGAAGTCCTTCGGGTCGTGCGCCGGTGTAACCTTCACAACACCTATTGAGCGAAAGCAAAAAAAAAAAAGCATCAGTCCCAGGAAAATTGCCAGCATGCAGTTCATACGCCCACTGAGCCCGTACCGGTGCCAAGCTCCATATTCACCAGCACGTCATCCGTAACAATCGGAATCCTCTCGTTCGAGAACGGGTGAATCACCTCTTTCCCGTGGAACTGCGTGTACCTCGGGTCATCGGGGTGCACCGCCACCGCGACGTCACCGAAAATGGTCTCCGGTCGGGTCGTATCCACCTCCAAGAACTCGTCCGAGTCTGCAATCTGATACTTGAAGCGATGCATGACGCCAAACTCCACTGCCTTCTCTCTCCCGGGCAGCATCTTCTTGGTCGCCTTCTCGAGCTGCTCCGAGTCCACTTCAATATCCGAAATGGCCGTCTGCAGCGCCGGGCACCAATTGACCATCCGCCGCCTTCTGTAAACCAAGCCCTTCTCATAAAGCTTCATGAAAGCGTCCGCCACCGCTTCCGACCGTTTCTCATCCAGCGTAAAGTACGGTTCGTCCTTCTTGACGATAGCCCCCAAGTGATCGATCTGGTTCATGATTCGGCCTCCGAACTGCTCGTTCCACTGCCAAACTTCGTCCACGAAGGCCTCCCGTCCTAAATCATAGCGGGTCAACCCCCGCTCCTTGTGCAGCTTCCGCTCCACGACGCTTTGGGTCGCAATGCCCGCGTGGTCCAAGCCGGGCAGCCAGCGCACGTCGAAGCCCCGCATGCGGTGCCAACGGGCGATGGCGTCCTGGATGGTGATGGTGAGCGCGTGGCCGATGTGGAGCGCCCCCGTGACGTTGGGCGGCGGCAGGATCATGCTGAACGCCTTGCTCGCGGACGATGTAGCCATGCTCTTCAACTGTGTGCTTGGACGCAGCGCCTGCTGCCAGTATTGCTGCCATCCTTGCTCTACAACTGTCGGGTCGTACGTCGGGGCCAAGGGAGCGCGCTTCACGCGCTCGCGCAGCTCGCTCGACAGAGGAACCGGCGGCGCGGTAGACAGCGAGAGGAGCGCCGAGGAGTGCACATGCGAACGCGCCCTCAACAAGCGAGAGAAGCGCAGCACACGCAATGCAGCGAGGCTCTTCCGCCGCGCCAGCATTTGTTGATTGTCAAAAATGCTTGTCAAAAATGCTTTAAAATGAGCGGTCGCCGGACATTCGCGTGGACCACACCAGCTAATCCAACTTGCGTCGAAATTCGGCCGCCTTGTTTAAAACGCGCCATTTCGACACCATGTCGGTGCTGGTGGAGACGACGCTGGGCGCGCTGGTGCTGGACCTGTTCGTGGACGACTGCCCGCTGGCGTGCACCAACTTCCTCAAGCTGTGCAAGGCCAAGTACTACCACGGCTGCCTGTTCTTCAACGTGCAGGAGAACTTCATGGTGCAGGCGGGGGACCCCACGGCCACGGGCTCGGGCGGGGACTCGGTCTATGGCAAGCTGTACGGCGCCCAGGCCCGATTCTTTGAGGACGAGCTGCCACAAACAAGGGGGAGGTCCCACGAAGACCGCCGCGGGCTGCTGGGCATGGCGTCGGCCTCGGCCAATCAGAACGCGTCCCAGTTCTACCTTACCACACGGGCCGAGGATATGGCATACCTGGACGCCCGGCACACTATTTTTGGCGAAGTGGCGGAAGGCTTGGACGTGCTGGACACGATCAACGCGTTGTTTGTGGACAAGGAGCACCGCCCGTACCAAGATGTTCGAATCAAGCACACGCACGTGCTGGACGACCCGTTCCCGGACCCGAAAGGACTGGACGAGCTGGTCCCTCCGTCGTCGCCGACGCGCGAGAGACCCGAGGAGGAACAGGTGGAGCCGAGACTCGCAGCGGACGAGAAGCTCGATGAGAATGAAGGCAGAACCGAGCAGGAAATCGAGAAGGCTGTGCGGGAGAAAGAAACCAAGTCTCGTGCGGTGGTGCTCGAGATGATCGGCGACCTGCCGGATGCAGACGTCAAGCCCCCGGACGAGGTGCTCTTCGTGTGCAAGCTGAACCCCGTGACGGAGAGTGCAGACCTGGATATGGCGTTCTGCAGATTCGGACCATGCAAGTCGGAGGTGATCCGGGACCAGAAGACGGGGGACTCGCTGTGCTTTGCGTTTGTCGAGTTTACGGATCGTAGACATTGTGAGGAGGCGTACTTCAAGATGAACAACGTTCTGCTGGATGACCGGCGGATTAAGGTGGACTTCAGCCAGTCGGTGTCGAAGTTGTGGAACAAGGTCAAGCGACGTCCGTGGGAGAAGACCAGTAAGCGTGATGGTGACGCGCTCCCTAGTGACAGGAAAGGTGGTGCACGCGGCAGTAGAAACGGTGGCGGTGGACGTCGTGAGCTTGGTGGTAACTTGCGATTGAAGTCGCGGGGTGCTGGCGAATTTAAACTGATGGAAGAAGAGGAAGCTGCATCGTCATCGTCTTCGCGTCGATCAAAGCCAGCCCTTAATCGTGGTGAACGTCGACGAAGCCGCAGTCGTGACCATGGGCGATCATCTCGTAGCGAAAGGGAGTCCTCTCGATCCAAGCGAGACCGAGAACGGAGTCGTAGCCGGGAGCGTCGTAATGATCGACGTCGAAGCTCGAGCCGCGAGCGCCACGAACGACGCCGCCAAAGTCGTAGCCGGGACCGCGACAGACGCAGTCGGAGTCGCAGCCCTAGCAGCAGCAAAAGATATCGTGATCGTGACCACCACCGACCTCGGCGGTAATGGGGCATTGGATTTGGGGATGTCGTTCGGTAGCAATGAAAATACAATGGAGGGTGTGTTGGGCTAAAACTACTGTAGATCTTGAAGAGGATATGGCAACTGGGCAGTTCCGATTGATGTTTGGCAAGCACGGACGATGCCAGTTTGAGTAAACTGCATAAACATTCTGGTAATACGGTGATCTCGATGCTGGCGAATATCGCTCTTTGCCCACTCCACCACGCTAACAGTTTGTTATTGAGTCGGCAGCGTGTCCGGGCTGGCTTCATAAGAAAGCAGTCTCTGACGCGAGTGGTTACTTCGAAGTACTTCATTATTAGATGAATTCGTACTCGAAAGACGATGAAGGTCGAGCACGAAAATACTAAAGCAAAATCGCACATCCAGTAAGCTGCATCGGGAATATTGTTTTCATTAACTTTAGAGTAAGCTGCATTGGGGGAGGGGCTACAAAAATGGCAAGGATTGTATTCGATAGTCGAAGCAATGACGTGCGATACCGTCGTTGTTGCCCTCACCGCTCAGCAAGACTTATCTTTATCCGCCACAACCGCGTCAGTCTTCAACTTTCGAGAACACTAGTACCAAAACCGACGCAAGAATGTTCGTTATTGGGTTCCGGTCCTGGTCACCGCCTCATCGTTGGCATTCGGGAAAGGATCTCTCTGAAGAATGGATAATGCAGTACAAGCGTAAGTACTTCAACTACCGGTAGTGTCTGTCAGCACGTTGACGCGTCAACTAATTTGAAGTATGATTGTTTGTAGGTCGAGCAGGCCAATCCACTTTGCACAAAGTGGATTCTGGTTGCCATCTTCTTCGCAGGTGCATTGGCTATATTTGTTTCCTTACCTGAAGGAGGCCACCTCAATGGCATCACCCGCGGCTATTGGGTGAGGTGTTGATACTTTTTATGAGACTCTGCTGGTCGGCCCTTTAGACGCAGCACCACAATTGCTACAATCGTTTTTTAATGCAGCGAATTGATGTATTCGAGACTATTGTTTTCTAAAACCATAAGTAGTGATACGGACTGCCGCGAAGGGGTTGATGAATCCAAACTGGGGGTCGCACTTTATCCTGAATAGTGTTCGCCAAGCACATAGCAACAATGGGTATCTGCGACGCATGCAGAAACTCTTGCTTTGGCTTTGTATTTGTATCACCCGAGATCTGTTTAGTCTTACAAAGCATGCGTAAGATCACTGCTGCTGCAGCAGGTTCCGCCTCCATCGCTGCAACGAGGTTTCAAAGCGGTCAATAAAGTACGACTCGGTCTGAATGACATCGAGCGGTTCCACACGCATCAAATGAAGCTCGCGTGTGTCCTCAAAAGCAAGTGCAGTGTCAGTGTGTGCGAACCGCGCGTCGACAATGTGCGCGTCGTGCGCTAAGATGTTATCGTCAAAGAACATTGCGTGCACACCTTCAGCGTCGTCTGTTGGGTCTAAGACCAAAAGTTTTCCCGCCGCAGCATCTTCGCTGTTTTGGAACCAGTACGGGTAAAAGTCGCGCAGCGCCAATGTCGCTTGCGAGTCTCGCCAACGCCGAGCAAGAAGGTCGTGGATTTGTGGTAGTCCTTGCACAACCTGGACGGTGTCTGCCTGGTCACTGTAGAAAGCCAAAGGGTTCTCATCATCGGCAGCCTTGGGTTGTTTGAAGGTGCCCATAACCAACGCCGTAGTGCCCGTAGACCGCAGAAACGTTCCAAACCGAGGTATTTCTCCATTCGACATTTCATGAAGATGAATCCGGCGGTCGACGCCTCCACCCGACCCATCCATAGGCTTAACCAGCGGAAAGCACGGATGACGCCCTTCACAAAAGCAGTTGAACTCTTGCGCCACACGCTGCAGGTCATCGCCATACGTCCTGAAAACCAGGTTGAACTTGACCTCGTTCTTCTGCAGATACTGCAGCAGCCGGAAGAACGCCGGCACGATGAAGCAGTAGGGCGACTCGTGCAGCCCCACCTCTTCCAGCTGCGCTTCACTCGCCTCTGTACGAGGCAGGAGCAAGTGTTGCAGCAGTTCGTCATGTTCATGCTTCAACCCCTCCCCCGGATTCCCGGTCGCCGTGAAATCCTGACGCAGAACCTTTCTCGTGTGTTTGTTCTTTTTGGCGATCTTGGGGTCCCCCGACAAGGGGAACTGCATGCACAACACGGTCACCGCCGTCAGTCCACCCACCCACCAGCAGCAACATCGAGGGTTCGATTAACACCCTCACCTTGGCTCTCAGAAAGGCCCCATAGGATACCAGACCATCACCCCCTCGAGCGTTCAAAGCCCCTCCCCCCAGCGCTTTCTCCCCGTCCCAGACCCACGCGGAAACTCCGCCGGGGCCGTCGATCGCGCTCCCCAAGGCCCGTTCTGTCAGCAGGTCGTTCAGAATGTGCGGCAGCGTCTTCCCCTGCACAGGGTCGTGCATGATCACCGTCTGCAGGCAGCGGGGCAACGGGAAACTCGGTCAGCAGCATGAACACGCTGCGGCAATCCACTCTAAAGCACCCGCAAGCCGCTACGAAGCGCGCAGACCTTGTTCACATCGAAGTACAGCAGCACGTGCGGCGTCGCCATCGCGAAGCAGCACCACGAGGCTATCGCTACGTGGCGAATTGTAGTGTAGCCATGATCAACAGTTAGAGAAAATCTACCAAACAGTTAGGGAAAATCTAACTAACATGAAAATCTAGCCGCTAACTCTGCGCTTTTAGCGGCCATGGGTTCAAAGAAACGCGCGCTTTTCCGTATTTAGTGGGAGGGCTCTGTTCGAACTCCGAGCCAAATCGGCGTCTGCGCTTTTAGCGGGCCTGGGTTCAAAGAAACGCGGCGCTACTATCCACATGGATATTGTTCAATATCCACTGGATAATGTCAGAACGAGATAACTCGACCCTATCACCGAGACCCTTCTACTAAGTGCGAGCGACAAGTATCACAGTGATCTGTCTACTAAGTGCGAGCGACGATGCGCGCGCAGTAGTCTTGCAAGTTCTGCACGATGGCCGCCAAGGAGGACGCGCCGCTGGCGGCGCTGCGCGCGCTGCGCGCGCACCTGATCGCCGGCAAGCCCGCGGAGGTGGAGGGCGAGGACCTGGTGTTCCGCGACGCCGCCGGCTCCGAGCTGCGCCGCCTGCCCAAGCACGCGCCCACGGCCTACCACTCGAAGAAGCTGGACAAGAGCTACGACCTGCTGGCCGTGTACACGTGCTTCAAGCACGCGGCGCTGAGCTTCAGCGAGTACGTGCTCAAGTGCCGCGAGGACAAGGCGGCCATGGTCTCCACCGTGGACAAGAAGGAGCTCGTGGCCTTCCTCAAGGGCGACATCGAGAGCAGCCCGCAGATCCTGGACGCCAGCGGGAAGCCCACGGCCCCCTCGGACGCCTCGAAGAAGGACGAGAAGGACAGGAAGGCGGCCAGGAAGAGCCGGGAGGCGGAGGACGAGGCCCGAGCTGCGAAGAAGAGGAAGCTGCTCGCTCAGGACGGGGGGGCGCACCGTCACCAGCACGGCAGGGACGGCCATAATAAGCACGGAGAGAGCCACAAGAGCCCCGAGGAGACCAGGGGGGACGAGCAGGTGAAGAGGATAGCGGACAAGGAGTACGTGAACAGGACCAGGACCACGGTGCTGGATGCCCACAAGACCAAGTTTGACAACGTGCTCAAGACGCTGGAGCTGGTGAACGCGGAGACGAAGGAGAAGATCGAGAAGGCCAGCAAGGCCTCGACGCTGCTGTCGACCACGACGGTCAGAAAGGAGCAGCTGCCGCTCCACCGACTGGTGAAGGAGAAGATCCTGGGGACGCCCATCATCGTGGTGCCCGCCGGTTTCTCGGATCTGTTTACGATGTTGAACGCCAGGGACTTCTTGGTGGACGGAGTGTATGTTTCCAACATGCAGAAGAAGAAGGAGGGAAACCGCAAGCAGCAGTCGATGATGATCACGCATGAGGAAGATGGACATGTGTACACGTTCAAGGTCGTGGACACGGTCAGCCGATTCAGGGAGAAGGACTGGTGCGTGCAGCGAAGCGGTTGGGTTTGAGGACTGAGGAACGGCTTGCTTACACATGTGCTGGCGTGTGTTTGGCTTAGGCGCTCAGTGGTCGGTGTCATCGTTTCGGGACAATCGTGGCAGTTCAAGGGCTGGAAGTGGAAATTCCCGCTCGAAGTGTTCAAGAAAGGTATGCTACCAGTGGTGCTCAGCTTCAATCATGCATCGCTTACTCACGAGCTCTTTGTTTGGTGCTTCATTGCAGTGTGTGGAGTTCACATCTACAACCAGGGAGCCCAGCTCACTCCGGACATTAAACAATGGGATGTTAAGGTGCTTATGGTAAGTCACTGTACAAGTGCTGTGCGCTTTTGTCTTCGGCTGGTGTTATTGGGCCGTGTCTAACGGTGTTGTGTCTGATAGATCCACCCGGACAAGCGACATTTAGACAAGGTGGCAGCAAAAGAGTTCTGGCGCTATTTGTTTGCCTTCATCAAGCACAAGCTGCAGTAAGCAGGTCGCGTAGAGCTAGTCAAGCTGCCCCGATCGACGCATCCAATTGATGCCGTTATTGTAACTGCAGGAACCAATACAGCGCCACGGAACGCTGGCGCAGGAAGATACAGACCATAACAGGCAAACAACAAGCGCCGGATGCTCGGAGTGTACTGTGTGCGACCCATTATATATCGACTGAGATTGACACTGTTGAAATGTTTCTCCGGCCGAGAGCAGGTCAACAACCGTCTCCCGTATCGAGGATCTCTCGAGTCAGTCTCTTTTTTTTTAAGATGCCTGACTGTACTGATGAACCTCCCTTAGCTGATAGATCACGTGGACACTTTCGCTATCAAATATAGCAAGTTGATCACCTTAGGGAGGTTGGTGTGGTACACCTTTCTTAAAATTGAACGATACGAGCAAAAATATTAAATATTTTATAAATATGAAAATGTCAGCTGGTAAGATTGGTTACCTAAACCTCCAACCGAATGCTTGTTTGGAGCTCGATTTCACACGAATGGTTCTTAGAATAGATGTGAAGGCGATTTCGTGCGCTGATTGCTTGATTGTAGCCCTGTTTTTCATTATATGCTTTGATTTTGGCCTCAAAAGACGCTTTGGGGTTATCATCAGAACTTATCAAGTTTCAAGTTAGTCAGAATGATCACGTCTTTATACAAAAAGTACGGAGACGGTGGACCCAATTAATATCAAGTACGCCAGGATATCATCGTATACAAGCTCATTTCATGTATGGGTGCGGTTATTGAAGGAGAACATGGGCAGATTTGAATGAATCTCCGCCGGCAGAAACGAGACGTCAACTCCACGTAAGCGCCGGCGTTGACGACTGCCTTCCAAACGCCAAGCTTTCGCTTGCGCTGCTGCAGCGGGTCGGACGCATGTGACAGCCGAAAAGCTTCTCCAGCTGGATTGCTTCTCGTTTGCATGACGTCAACGGCAACGAATGCTGGTTTTGCTGTTGCCACGTGCACCAGCCGAGCCTGTAGACGAGTCAAGCGACACATGACGTTCCGTGAGTTTCTGCCAATGAAAAGGCCTAAAAACTCCCCTAAACAAAGATCGCCATTCGTCTGCAGGTGACGTCAGATTCCAATTTGCTTCCTCGAGCCCAAGCACCTCCGTCTACCATGAGCAGCGCCGCCTCCAAGTACGCTGACGAGCACCACGGCTTCGGCACCACGGCCATCCACGCGGGCCAGGCCCCGGACGAGCACACGGGCGCCGTGGCCGTGCCCATCACGCTGGCCAGCACCTTCGCGCAGGCGTCCCCGGGCGTCGTGGCCGGCCGCGCCCAGGCCAACTCGTTCGGCAAGGGCTGGGAGTACTCGCGCACGGGCAACCCGACGCGCGGCGCGCTGGAGCGCGCGCTGGCCGCGTGCGAGAAGGGCCGCTTCGCCGTGTGTTACTCGTCGGGCATGGCCGCCACGACGGCCGTGACGCACCTGCTCAAGCACGGCGACCACGTGCTGTGCATCGACGACGTGTACGGCGGCACCCAGCGCTACTTCCGCCAGACAGTGCACCCGACGTACGGCATCGACTTCGACTTCACGGACATGGGCGACCTCAGCAAGGTGGAGAAGCTGCTGCGCCCCGGCAAGACCAAGCTCCTCTGGGTCGAGAGCCCCACGAACCCGACGCTCAAGATCACGGACATCCGCGCCGTGTCCGCGTTCGCCAAGAGGCACGAGCTGCTGCTGGTCGTGGACAACACGTTCATGTCGCCCTACTTCCAGAACCCGCTCACGCTGGGCGCCGACGTCGTCGTGCACAGCATCACCAAGTACATCAACGGCCACAGCGACGTCGTGGGCGGAGTGGTCGTCACCAACTCGGAGGACATCAACACCAAGCTGCGTTTCATCCAGAACGGCATCGGCGCGGTCCCCGCCCCCTTCGACTGCTACATGGCGCTCCGCGGGCTTAAGACGCTGCACGTGCGCATGGCCGCCCACGCCAAGAACGCGCAGGCCGTTGCGGAGTACCTGGAGGCGCACCCTGCCGTCGAGAAGGTGTGCTACCCGGGCCTCAAGTCCCACCCGCAGCACGAGATTGCCAAGAAGCAGGCGTCGGGCTTCGGCGGCATGGTCACGTTCTACGTGCGCGGCGGCCTGGACAAGGCCCGCGCCTTCCTGGAGAACCTCGAGGTGTTCACGCTGGCCGAGAGCCTGGGCGCCGTCGAGTCGCTGGCTGAGTCGCCCGCCATCATGACGCACGCGTCCGTGCCGCCGGAGGTGCGTAAGGAGATCGGCATCTCTGACAGCCTCATCCGCCTGTCCGTCGGCATCGAGGGCCTGCCGGACATCATCGCTGACCTGGAGCGCGCGCTTGCCGCCGAGCCCAAGGCCTCCTCGTAGACTGATAGATCGATGCTGCGTTGAATCATACTATCCAACACGCAGCATCTTGCGCCACTATGTGAGCTCTATTAGTTACCATCGATCGTGCCAATCTGCACGCGAATTGGCACCCCGAGCAATCGCTCGCTCGCCTGCACCTGCAGCTCCGCCTGACTGAGCACGAACTCGATCTCGTTCGCAGCAGTGCGCGCCGTCGCGCTGATCCGGACGTCATCTTGTTGAGCTGCGCGCTTGAGCCAGTAAAGCGCCTGCGAGTAGTCCACTGCGGAGCCCTGGCCGTGAACGTGCATCTGGCCCATGGCGTACATGGCTTGCGCACTACCGAGATCGACAGCCTGTGTGAAGTGTTCGCGTGCACGCCGGAAGCTTGGCTCAACGCCTCGGCCCTCAAGGTACAGCAGACCGAGGTAGTAGAAGGCGTCGGGCACTTGGTGCTTGCTGCTCGCTTGCCCGTACAGCTCGGCCGCCTGTCTCCAGTCCTGCACCACGCCACGCCCGTACTCGTGCATGACGCCAAGCTGGAACTTCGCGTGGCCGCTCCCCGAGCGTGCGGCATCCTGCAGTAGCTCCACCGCACGGTCCACGCGTTCACTAACGCCACGTCCTTCATTGTACATCCTGCAACCACAAGATCATTCACTGTTAATGCTCTGGAGTGTGTTCGACCCACGACATGTACTCAAGACAACAACGCACGTGGCTAGCATCCATTTCGCGTCGGTATGACCGCGCGCGGCACTCTTCGCGAGCCACGAGGCACTCAAGCTGTCACTGCGCGAGACCCCGTCTCCTCGTGCGTACAGCACGCCTAGAGCGAATTCAGCGTCACGGTGTCCACGCTTCACCGCTCGGCCCAGCAACGCCACTGCAGCAGCCACGTTTTGATCGACGCCGTGGCCGTAGAACTTCATCATTGCCAGGAGGTAGAGCGACTCGGGCTGCTCTTGCTGGACGCCGTGCAAAATCGATTGCATCGAGCCTTCGTCGAGTGGGGCCCCCCGTGGCGTCGCGACCTCTTTCAAGTCATCTCGAACGAGAGAAACGCTACAGCAAGTTAGCTGCGTAGCCACAGCGAGCACGAGAAGCGCCAGCACCAGAGCTCGTATCAACTTCATTGTCAATGGACAACCGCTATCTTGTCGTGACGCTTCAAGTCGCAGCTCTAAAACGGAGACAGAAGTTCGCCATGACGATCCGTACCACACAGCGTTTACTCGATGTGGAGGCGGATCCACGACGCTAAGCGACCAGCAGTGGTGCGTGACGACGCGGTTTGCGTTGGTATTCAGTAGCTCAAGTGCTGGTTACTGTTTGGTATGCCGTAGGAAGCAGTTTCTCGACTTGCTTGTGGGCACGAATTTCTTGAGCGACAAGCTGGCCCAGCGATTTCGGCAAGAGGTGAGCAAGGAAGTGCTAGAGGGGGTCACTCTGCTCTGTTGAGGTGTGTAGCTTGCAGTTGATAGCGGATGGATACGTGTTTTGTCAGCATGGAGGCCAGCCCCACTCACTTGAGCTCTTTCAACGCGATCTCTGCAACTGGGTGGACGCTCCGAGCAACGCTCACGTTGATGGCATCGTCGCTGAGCTCAAGAAGAAAGTAGGTCTGGCGAACGAGAGAGTTTGGTGTGTCCGTTGTCTTACTAACCCGTGAACGGACTGCAGGCCCAGTTTCTTCGTCAAGTGATCGGCGCACAGAGTGGAGCCGATCCCATCGCTGTGAGCTTCTTGCACCCGGTCGTAAGACAAACCGAAGCACTGCGAGGGAAACTGGCTGGGCTAGAGCAATCGACAAAGGATAAATTGGTGTCCAAATGGATGGAGTCGGATCTCTTTGGGTCTGATAACCAGTCTTCCGAGTTTGATTGCGCATGTCCGTGGAAGTTCCAGCAGTCGAATGCTCGGTGTCTGCGAGCTGAAGACCGCCAAAGGGCCCGCTACCAGCTCCGGCTGCACCAGTGCGACGAAAACACCAACCGAGTCTTGAAGGAAAACTTCTATCCTGTGCTCCAGCAATTTCGAGAAGTTCAAATGGGGATGGCTGTGCTTACTTCACGAAAATGCAACGGTGGTGACGGAGATGCCAAAGACTCGGAGCTTGCTATCGCCGTGATGGTACGGCGCCAGAGCGCCAGCGAGGGAGCTCTACTGTGGCTGGATAATTTGGTTTCTACGTCCAGCAGTACCTAGGAGCTGAAGAGGTCTCTGCGACGAAACAAGAGGCCTTGGGCACGGGAGATAGCACTACCCGACACTACTTCGAGTTTGTGCAGGTAAGACGTGCGTTTGGGTGGGTAGTATAACAGCATTTAAACAGATCTTAACTAACGACTGCTGCGTGTTTAACTGCTACGCTCAGGCACGGAGTCTGTCCGAAATGCTCTTGGACGACGGATTGCTTCATGAAACATCGCCGCTCTTCAAGTTGTACGCTCGAGAACTTCTCCTTGCAGTTATCGACTTACTGGAGCAGTCAACGCACCAACTCAACACTGTAAGTAGCTTGTAATTGTAGGGTACCAGCTCGAGCTCGTCTCTAACTTGGAAATTCTCTGCTCTAGCACTTGCAACCTGATAATGTTATGATTTCGCACTCGGGTCGTCGCCTCTTCCTCGGAAAACTAGACTTTGGAGACTACATCGATCCGTTCCGGGGGTGCGTAAATTCTAACGCCGCCGTCCAAGTTTGCACACTCATTTTTTCTACTTATCGTGCTCATTTTACAGCGGATCTCTCTCGACGGTGGCTCAGAAACGAGCAACAGTACTGCTCCAAGACCTGTCAGTGATACTCTTCTCAATGCTCTACCCGGTCACATTCCCACGAAATCTATCAGAATTTCACGGCCGGTATCTCAGATATCGAGACAGCACGTTTGTGTTCCGGTATCGCATCAACTGCAAGTCCCAGTACAAACACCCAGACGAGAATGCAATTTGTGTCTCTTGCGGCGACACGTTTGCGATTGTTCTTGCAGGGGGCAACCTCCTTGATGAAATGTGGAGCTGTCAGATTTCGGAAAGCAGTGTGCTGGCGTGCATCGACTGTCGCTATTCGCCCGTAAGTGACTGTACCACCTCCAATGGTGAAAACTGGTCAATGCTTTCTTGAGCTAATTAGCGGTTCTAAATGTCCTCCTGCATTCAGATGGAGTTCCGCTTTCACGCCAAGTCGAAAGGGAAGTGCACCACCACGTTCTCGCCTTTGGGTAGCGGTAGTGTTGCTGTTTTCTCACTGTCAGTGACAATATGCCAAGAAAATTTCCGCCTGCACCAGAGCAAAGCTCAGGTAAGTCGACATTTTAACGGTACTGGTACCGGAAATGTGACTAACTTATGTTGGCCATGCTTGCGCAGACCCTCATCAGTGCATGTGCAACAGTGCCTGAAGCTTCACCAACGCTTCCACGACAAGTATCGCCTCGAATGCTGCTTCATCAGCACGAATACTTTCAGCCTCTGTCCAAATCTGAAAGGCATGAGATGGAGCGCGAGCTGCTGGAGAGTGTGACTACAGAATGCGATCTTACCACCTTGGACCTCTGCAACGAATTCCTCATACAACTCTGGTTTTGCATCGAAGCACTATGGCATTCTTCTGTTACATCAAGTATGACGGACAATTATTCATTTTTCTACTTCAGTCTTCCTAGTTTTCCCAGTACTTCCCCCCACCTGATCAGCACTTCGTTCGTGCTTTGACTATCGATCGTCCACCGCCTTAGCCACCTCGCGGGATAGCCGCAGCCTGAACGAGCTCCCTGGCAGCATATTGGACCATGATGGTGGTAGCCCGAGCAATCTTAGGACCATTGCTCAGAGCCTTGACGTTGCTGGTGGTGGCTGTCGCCGCCTTTGGCATGTCCGAGATGCCCAGCCCCGAGCTAGCCACCGCATCGGGGATTTTGGCCGGGATCCCCTTGGATTCCTCGACAAATGCGGCAGAAGACTCGGCCAGTTCGGGCACGGAGGTCACCGCGGTCTTCACATTGTCCACCAGCTCGACCATCGCGTCACGGAGCTGCGCCACAGGCGCCCTCAGCTTCTTGATCTTGCGCAGATCCATCTCCTCGTCGCCGTTCATGATCTTGATGCTGCCCTTGTCGTTGGTTGCAATGCTCAGTGCACCCAAGTCATCAACCTTGGCCAGCTCCTTCAACAGAACCTTCGTAGCCTCGGTCAAACTCGTCACATGAGCCTGAAGCATGAGCAACTTCCGTAGCGTGAATACGGCGACGTTCACGTCACGAACCAGCACGTCGAGCTGGCCCCGCTTGGTCACCAAGAGCCGGCCACGCTTTTCCGCGTACTCACAGAGCGGCTCGGCTGTCGGAGGCTTCTCCAGCGCTGCGTTCAGGGTGGTGATGGCGTTCTCGCTGGTGTCGAACGCCTCTCTCAGCTCCACACTGCAGCTGAGCTTCTCGTCTCGCTCGTCCAGCGTGAGGACGTGGATCTGGTCCTTCTTGTCGAACTTCCAGAGCACCATAGCCGCGCGACCTGCGTGGCCCACGGTGAGTCGCACTTGGGTCTCGTCTTGCAGTGCTGCGGCCGCCGCCTTGAGGTTCTCCTCGCTCTCCGCGAGGCTGTTGTGGATGTCCACGAGCTCGTTGAGCGGGGCGGCAGCCGACGCGAAGAACGCGTCGAAGTCCGGGATCTTGGTCTTGCGGATCAAGATCGGGTCCAGCTCCTTGTCCGCCGGGTCACGCGGGACGCACACGTGCTTGCTGACGCCGGAACCGGAGCAGACTTGGCCCATGCTTGGGAGGCTGAAGGAGGCCGACGGAGCTGGAGCTTCTTGCGGGGCAAGAAGAAGATTGAGGAATGAGCCACAGCTTGGCTGGCGGACTGTCGAGCGGGGAGGTGAACCCACCCAGGAGACCACGACGATGGACAATGTTCTGGTCACCTGTCGAGAGCGAGCAGAGTGTGTCATGGGTTCAACACGTCCATGCTTGACGCCGCGAAACCAGCTGCGACCTACATCCACAGCGTCTTATGCCAACTCCACTGGCGGTGCTGGACTTGCTCGAGTAAGTCCAGGAGCGCAGTATGCGTGGAGCAACGGGCCGTATTGACGACGGACCCAGGCGAGTGACACGTTGAAGTTGCCCCTTCGGCGCGAAATTTGAAAGTGTAGCCATCTTCACTCACTCACTGGCTGAAATAGAGGGTTGTGGCACCAGTCGTCGATGAGCCACGGACTGCACACAATATGGCACCGATCCGGCGAATTGTGCGCCTGCCAGTCATGCCCATTGAGCCATTTCAACAGCAAGCAGCACCATGCGCGTCCTTGTGGGCGACGAGACCGGCCTGCTCAAGTCCATCGAGCTCGAGAAGAACGAGCAGCGCATCTTGTCCAGCCGCGAGCAGCCCCAGGCCCGAGCGCGAGGCATCCAGCGGCTCTGCTGGTACGCGGACGAGCGCGAGGCCACCGACTTCCAGCGCAACGCGGTGCTGGCGCGCGCCGACGGCGTCGTGGAGAGCTACGAGGCGTCGCACGGCAAGAGTCTGAGCGCCAGCAGGGATCCGGACTGGTCCTGGGCCGCGCCGGGCAAGGCGGAAGGCAGGGCGCGCTGCGTGGGGCTCGACGTCGTCCACCAGTTCGGCTCGGTGGTGCAGTGCTCGGACGCGGGCGACGTGCTGGTGCGCAGCACGCTGGAGGACGCGGGCAAGCCTGCGGCTTTCAATGTGGGCGGCGACCTGAGCATCATGCGGCTCGAGTCGACAGCGCAGTTGGTCATTGGCGTGGGCGGCAAGGAGCACGACCTGAACCTGTGGTCGCTCGAGACGCAGCAGGTCCTGTTCAAGGCCAAGAACGTCACGCACGACAAGCTGGACATGCGCGTGCCCGTGTGGGTCAAGGACCTGCGCTTCCTGTCCTCGCCCGGCAGCAGCAACGGACACCGCGTCATTGTGGGCTCGGGCCACCGCCACGTCCGGATCTACGACTCCAACACCAAGAGGCGGCCGGTGCAGCAGCTCGACAACTTCGGCGAGAACCCCATCCAGTCGCTCTGCGTCTCGCCCGATGAGACGCGCGTGTATGTCGGCGACACGGCGGGCAACCTGGACATCCTGGACCTGCGGACGTTGAAGCACATGGGGCGATGCACCGGCCCGGTGGGCTCCATCCGCGACATCGCGTGCCACCCGACGCTGCCGTACATCGCGGCGGTGGGGCTAGACCGCATGGTGCACGTGTTCGACGTCAACACGCGCAAGTACCGCCACACGATCTACGCCAAGCAGCGTCTCAGCAGCGTCTTGTTCTGCGCGGACGGCCTCAAGGACATCCCTGTGGTCGATGACGAACCTTCGCGCAAGAAGCACAAGTCGGGCGACGGCGAGATGACGTTCGACGACGACGACGACGACATGGAGGAGGAGGCGTACGAGGGTCTTGAAATTAGCGAGGACGAGGAGGAGGACCCGGAAGACGACGACAGCGAGTAATTGAACACTTCGCTCTCATCCATTCCGTGTAACACTTCTCTATAGAATACTTAGATAATCGAGTTCACTTCAACAGCCATTCCAAGTTGTACATAGTGTATCCATGTTTTGGACGGAAGTCGTTTAGAGCATAGGTACTGTCAGTCTACAGCACTGCTACGCCCACCTGTCTATTCGGCCTTGACGCGATCGAACACAATGATCATCTCGCAGTGCGGCGTATGCGGGAACATATCGACCGGGGCTGCGTGCACAGGCTTGAAAGCCTGGCCCTGGGTCGACTTAGTGCTGGGGCCACAAAGCGTCACCGCGTCCCGCACAAGCGAGTTGGTCGGGTTGCAGGACACGTACACGATGCGCTCCACCGGTGGGCAGGCACGGAGTGCGCGCAGCACCTGGTGGTGAAGACCAGCACGCGGCGGGTCCACGATGGCCACGACGCGGCTCAGATGCTTCTCGCTCTCATCACGCTTCTTGTGCAGCAAGTCCTTCATCACGTCCTCGGCCTTCGAGTTGACGAAGCTCACGTTCTTCACGTCGTTCAGCACCGCGTTCACCTCTGCGTCGTCAGTAGCAGGTTTGCAGATCTCAATACCCACGACCTTGCCCACACCCTTCGACGCGCAAATGCCGATGGTACCAGTGCCACAGCACACATCGTACAGCAACGTCTTCTCGTCCGCATTGGCGTACTCCTTCACCAGCGAGTACAGCTTCTCCGCACCACGAGTGTTAACCTGGAAGAAGGCGTTCGGAGAGACCGAGAACCGCATGCCTAGCAGGTGCTCCTCAAGCTTCGTCTTGCCGAACACGTGCTCGACCGGATCGTTGTCCGAAGGAGCCGACAAGCCCTCGTACTCCTGCATGTAAATAGAAGTCATCTTGAAAGAATTGCTCGCATCGGTTAGCCGCTTCACCAGAACGTCTTTGACGGCAGCGCGCTCTTCGGGGGTCTTGTCTGCCGGGTTCACTTGCGCCATGACCATGAGCTCACCCGTGCTGACACTCTGACGCACCGTCAGCACGCGCCACACACCCGTCTTCGTTTTGACATTGTACACGGGGATATCCGAAGTCTCCAGGATGTTCTGCATCACAGCGCACACCGCCTTCATTTCGCTGGATACGTTGATGCACTCATCGGGCTTGCTGACAACCACGGATCCTTCGCGGAAGAGACCAAGACGGAAGCCGACGCACGGCTTGTCGTCGGTGTCGAAGCCAAAACTGAACTCGCACTTGTTGCGGTAGCCTTCCGTCACGGGCGAGGCGCGGATGGAATCCATGGGGCAGCACAGGCCATTGTGGCTCGCAAATCCGGTAAAGCTCGCTCCCTTCACTTCCTCCGCCAAGGCCACGGTGGCCTTCACCGTGCCATCCTGCTGCACAAACTGAAGAGCTTCAGGCGTAAGGAGGATAAACAGGGTGTTGTGCGAAGCGATTCCGAGTGCCTTAGGCATCGTCACGTCGAACGTCTCAAACGTCAGAGCTTCCAGAGCGGTTGCGTCAAGTGGAGCGCGCGACCACGGTGTGGCACTGTCCGAATCCGGGTTGTGGGCGTACAAGAAGCCATTGTGCAGTCCGATAACACTAGCACCAGGAACCTCGCCCAGGAGCTTCCACTCGCCCGACGCGAAGCGGCCCGTGCCTTCCTGCTTGTAGATCTTACCGTCGCTGGTGCAGCTCAGCAGCACGCCGCGCAGTGAGGCGAATGCTGTGATCTGCGATCCCTCGGGTCCGCTACAGACTTTCTCCCACGAAAAACCATCCTTCGACGACAGGTCTCGCTTCAGAGCGTAGATGACGTTGTCCGTCTTGACAGCCACCAGGTCGCTGCCGAACGACACGATTGCCACCACGTCCTCAGCACCCGCCACACGGGTCCAGGGCGTGTCAGCATTAGCTTCGTGCGCGCGCGAGTACAGCACGTTGTTGGCCACAATAAAGAGCGATCCGTGGCTGTTGAGCCACTGGGGGATCTTGAGCGCGTACTGGGGCTTGGCGTCATCAACGTAAGCGGCCGCGGGCGTCTCCTGCTTCACCTGCTGCTCCGCCTCCTGCTTCACCTGCTGCTCCGTCTCCTGCTCCACCTGCTGCTCCGTCTCCTTCTCTCCTTCCTGCTCCACCTGCTCCGCCTCCTTGTCCAGTTTGCGTTTCTTCTTGGCCACATTGCGCTGGCACTGGGCCACGCGCTTCTCCTTCTTCCCGAACTCTTTGCGGGTCTGCCGCACGATCTTGATCAGCACCTTCTTCATCTCCGCCTCCTTGCGCTCGAGCTGCTCCTCGTAGGGCACGGCGGCCCACGGGGTGACCACGTCGCGCACGTCGCGCACGTCGCGCTGCGAGACGTCCTCCGCCTGCTTGTCCTCCGTCTTCCTGTTCGTGTCCTGCTCGTCCCGGTCGCGCTTGTTGCGCTGGCGCATGGGCTTCATGCTCTTCTTGGGCAGCGCGTCCTTGACCTCCAGCGGCTCGCCGCTCCAGTTGATGGCCTGAAGCTTGGGCATCGCCTGGGCGCGCTCTTCCTTGGAGCGGAAGTGCACGAACCCGAAGGACAGCTGCCGCGCCTTCTGCACCTTGAGGAAGGCCACGCCCTTGGCGCGCAGCAGCTCGCTCAGCGCCTTTGAGTCCTTCCACTTGCCGTAGTTCAGCACGATCACCTTGACCTCCTCCCCCCCCTGTTGACGGTCCCCATGGCCCTGAGGCTCTGCGGCCGGCGTTTGCGCCTCGTCCTTGCTGTCCATCGTCTGCGTTAGTGCCTCCAGTCGATTGATTGACTGTTGGAGGACAGTAAACCTATATTACTTCATGCAATCCTATCATACAGCATTATAGCATCATACCGTCGGAATGGAGCACAGTATCAGATCTACTATGGGCGAGGTCGAGTTGGCGCCGCGCCGCGCCGTGCGTGGCTGGCTGGAGCCGCTGCTGCGCCCAATGGAGCTGGGCGAGGGCTTCCAGGTGTCGGTGCACGCGTGTCCGCGGCTGCTGATGCGCGAGCTCCAGCACGTGTTCCCGGCGCAGCTCCAGCAGCGCAGCAAGAGCAAGGGCGAGGCGGCTGTGCTGGCCGTGCTGACGTGCCAGAGGTCGCGCATGGACCTGAGCCAGTTCGGCGTGGACGCCGACAAGGAGAAGGACCGGCTGCTCGAGAGCTTCGTGGCCTTCGCGCAGCAGGTGGCCAACGCGCTCATCGCGAGGAAGTTCTGGGCGGACTTCATCGACCCGTGCTCCGGGCTGCCGGTACCGTACGCACAATGCCAATGCGACGGACAATATCAAAGCTCACGTCACTTGTGACTCACGTGATTGTTGCCTTTTGGTGTGGCTTTTGTGTTGCTCTGCTCTGTAGATGCTGACGCTGTCGAGCAACAAGGTGTACAGCGAGGTGGATGGCGTAGAGCTGCTGCTGCGGTACCGCTGTCTGAGCGCGGGCATGTGCAAGATCCTGCTGCATCCGGCGTGGGGGGCGGCCGTGTATCCCGCCTCGCTGTTCACGACGGCGCCCTACGAGGTGGTGCAGGAGGTGCTGCACTCGCTGCCGGACGACGCCTGGAACGTCGACTCGTAAGCTCGTAGCTCTCCTTCCTCGGCGGACAACACTAGTATAATAGCAGGCCGCTTGCTTGTACAAATAACGCCACTCAACACCCATCGCCGCACCCTCATGTGCTGCATGGCTGCATGGTCGTCAGTCTTTCCCCATTCTACAATTAATTGTAAATCAAAAACTACTTTCGTACTACTTGGAAGTATTAATACTATTATCTTAGCGGATGTAGTAGTATTAATACAGTACATTCGGATCTCCGACATCCCATCCCGGCACCTGAGTGGCGATGGCGATCCGCGGCACGAGCGCGAGCCAGGACGGGCGCTACTACGCGCAGGAGAAGAAGCTGCTGGCCAAGATAACGTTCCCCAAGTGCTTCGAGCAGCGCGTGGACATGCGCAAGGTGCAGCGCGAGGTCATCAACCAGTGGGTCACGGAGCGCGTCACGCAGCTGCTGGGCTTCGAGGACGACATCGTGGCGGCCATGGCCATCAACCTGCTGGAGCCCAAGGTGGACGAGAGGCTGGACCCAAAGGCGCTGCAGGTGGCGCTCACGGGCTTCCTGGAGAAGCAGGCGAGCGCCTTCACGGAGGAGCTGTGGCAGCTGCTGCTCAGCGCGCAGAGCAACCCCACGGGCATCCCCAGCGCCATCCTGGACCAGAAGAAGCAGGAGATGCAGCGCATCGCAGAGGACAAGGACAGGCTCAAGAAGGTGCTGGACGCCAAGAGGGACGAGGTCGAGGGCCAGAGGAAGGACGAGAAGGAGGTGGACAGAGCTACGCAGCTCGAGGAAAAAGAGAAGAAGGAGGACGAAGCTGTCAAGGAGGAACGACGGAGTCCCGGCCGAGCCAATCGTGCGGGTAGTGAGAGAAGGAGGTCGAGGAGTCTGCAGAGGCGTCCGCCGAGACGCTTCCGTAGTCCGAGAAGACGGTCGCCAAGTGTGCGGAGACGATCGAGGAGCCCGCCGCGCAGACGCAGACGGTCGCCGAGTCCAAGCAGGCGCTCGCGTACTCCGCGGAGACGGTCGTCTAGTCCACGAAAGCGCTCGAGTAGTCCGCGCAGACGCTCGCGGAGCTCTCCACGCGGGCGTTCGAGGCGCGGACGATCTCGATCGTTGTCTGTAAAGCGCCGTCGCAGAGATCGGTACGTCATGAGGCAGCATTGCTGCACTTGATGAGGTGCGCGGATTCTGGTCATTGACTCTGCTTTCTGCGTTGGCTATGTTGCAACTAGTAGGTCGCCGTCTCGATCGCCCGGTAGGTCCCGGGAACGGCGTCCTGAGCGTAGGCAGAGGCCCCCGAGACGAGAGAGCAGGTACTGAAGCCCTTGCTCATAATTGTTTCATGGACATATCCGATAGTGGCCCACTCATACACATGCTGCTTGCTGTTCCTTTTGCAGCGGTCGCCGCTCTCGTCGGTCGCCATCCTCTTCACACTCGCCTTCACCTCGTCGCCGTCGGTCGAGTAAATCTCGTCGAAAGGATTCTAGTGGCACCGGATCGGATAGCGACTAATGCTCTTCGTCCTTCGCTTTAGACTCCATTCGAAGAGCAGAATTGAAGAGCGTGGGGATCATCCAGTGGGGGCGGGCAGTTATTTTAGCTAGGCCAAGCCACCCGACGGCGTGTCCTCTCGCCAGGTGACGAATACATTTTTGCATTGAATCGGCTCGCTTGTGGTGCATCGACTACTTGTTTGGAGGAGATTTCAACAACATCGCGATGCTCTCTCGTTTCGGCTTTGGGCATGAGGCGGTCACAGCAAGCGGAAGTGACGCTGAGCTCGCGGCATTTCTGGAGAAGGAAGCGGAGGAAGAAGACCCCAAAAAGACGAAGAAGGCTCAGAAACAGAAGAAAAGGCCCGATGAAGACCGTCCCAAGCTGTTCATGGAGCTGAAATGGTCCGAGCAACGGAAAATGGGGCAGAAGGCACCGGTCTTACGTCAGGTGGAGGGCGACTCGATCAACCAGCGGATTCGACTGTATCGGCGCACGCTCTTCTTTCACATCCATTGTGAGCTAGGCAGATTGCGCTTACCTGCGTCCCAGAACTAACTCTCAATACGATGGGGTTTGTTGTGCTGAAGCTAAGCTCGAGCACAATGGCTACGTCACTCAACGATTGCGGTTGAACAACCAGAACCCAAACGGCAAAGATGTGAGCCTTGTTGTTGTTGTTGCGTGTGATGTGTGCTTTTCACTCCCGTTGCGACTCGCAATTTAGGAAAAGGGTCGGACAGCGCTGCATTACGCTTGCAGACACGTACGTAAGCTCGGAAGTGATGAGGATGCCAATGACTATCGTGTTAACAGTCTCGTGTCACGCTGCAGGGTGCGGAGGCAGCAGTTCGAACGCTGATTCACGAAGAAATCACGATTGATGACCCTGATGTACGTCCAGCGTTGGTGGTTATAAGTGAAATGCCGTGTAAGTGCTCACCTCTTCTCAGCTGGAGATGCGCTGGACTCCCTTGCACTATGCTGTAATGGGAGGCCATGAGACTATCGTAGCGCGGCTCGTGGACAAGGCTCCTGTACGGCGAATCACGATCAACCGGAAAGATGTGCGTTCGCTTTTGCCGACCCCAAGCTGTCAGGTTTTCGTTGTTGTCGGCGTCTCATCCTTCACGCGTTTGCTGTTTTCGTGTTGAAACCAGAAATGTGGCATGACGCCTCTCATGCTGGTGAGTGAACTTCTCAACCCCGACAAGGAGCCACACACTCTTTTCTAACGCTACGCGCTGTAGGCATGCGGAGAAGACCATGCAGGCGTTGCCAAGCTGCTGCTTCGCAAGAAAGCCTTCATCGACGAAACGGATGTACGTGTCTCTAGCTTCCAGTGCTCATGGAAGCAACATCATAGCTTGTATGCTAACGGATGAAAGCTGCTCAGAAAGAAGGCTGGAGCGCACTTCACTATGGTACCGGTACGCGCCTTGAATCTTCGCTTTTGCTGCATTCTCGTAACGTGTTCCTACCTCGCTTCCTCCAGCTGCCGCAAATGACTCGGCCTTAGCAGCTGAAGTCCTCGTGCAGTACGACGTCAATCTCCAGACCAGAACGGAAGCAACAAACGAGACCGCTCTCGAAATGGCCGAGCGACTTCGCTCACACCTCGTCGCCATTTTGCTGTACGAAATGACGTACAGGAAACCCCACTAGGGAAAACCTCGGCCGGTCCCGAAGAACATCGGCAGTAAATAACGATAAATAATCTGAAGCACCATGAAACGAGCGGAAGCAGCAGGCGAGCGAGGGTTCATTTGATCTAACAGAGCCACGGTACAGCACTGCTTCACGGCTGGGTGTACGGCAGGCCGACGTTGCCCCAGTCACAGGCCTCGGCCATGACGCGCGCCACTTCCACGAAGGTGCGCTCGTCCTCGGCCGAGAACCCGTTCTTCTTGGGGCAGTCGAGGTCAATGAGCGCGATCACCTCGCCCTGCTTGTCCAAGACGGGGACCACCAGCTCGGACTCGGACGCGCCGTCGCACGCAATGTGGCCGGGGAACTCGTGCACGTCCGCGATGCGCTGTACCACCTTGGTTCGCCACGAGGCGCCGCAGACGCCGCTCTGGAAGCGGATGCGGCTGCAGGCCGGCTTGCCCATGAACGGGCCGAGGATCAATATGTGGTCGTGATCCGTCTCCTTGGGGTTGGCCAGCGGCCGGACGAAGTAGAAGCCCGCCCAGTTGATCGGACGCCCCGCCTCCACGAAGGCGTGCCAGAGGATGGCCGACACATTGGCGGCGTTCGCCACGTA
This sequence comes from Phytophthora pluvialis, assembly GCA_001314425.1. Lineage (NCBI taxonomy): Eukaryota > Oomycota > Peronosporomycetes > Peronosporales > Peronosporaceae > Phytophthora > Phytophthora pluvialis. The sequence continues at coordinate 26,900 of LGTU01000322.1, forward strand.
GTCGCGCTGGCTGGTGGCGGCCTTCACTGCCGCCACGTCGCCCAGCACCTCCTCGGCGTTGATCGGGGACAGGTAGTTGGGCAGCTGGGTCGAATCGGGGCAGTCCGGACTCCAGCCGAGATGCTCCACCAGCTTGGACACGCGGTCCTTGAGCTCGCCCTCCGTCGTGACCGTGGCCACCTCCGCGCCGTCCTTGAACACCGCGAGACTGGACGCCTGGCTCTCCTTGGAGCGCGACTGCACCAGTGTCTGCAATGTATCAAATAAGCATCAGAGCCCCCTCTCCTTTGGTGTAGCCTGCAGTAGATTTGACGTACGAGGTCGTCACGGCCGCGGAAGAGGAAGACGAGCGGCACGAGCAGCTTCTGCAGCTCGCGCTTCTGCTTGCGGTCGGGCTCCTGAGGCAGCGAGAGCGCCACCACCGGCTTGGAATTGGACTGTGTGGCGAACTGAGTCGCCGCCTGCTCCGTGGAGGTGAAGGACCGCAGAGCGGCGTCCAATGGGGTCAAGTGCTGCGCCATTGGGCTTTCGTTCTCCTGGTGCAAATCTGTACTGAAGTTTTAGCGGAGCTTCCTTCATGTTGGTGGCTGGAGACGAAAGGCAGACGGTATCAGCATCACTAAGCCCGGCCAATCGACACGCCTGATCTGTCTTTCGTGTACGGCGCGGCACCGGCTGTGACGAGGAGGAAGTTCATTTCATGGCTATTGAGGCGAGTTTCGAGCGTAAATGGGATCTATTACATGTCGTGTATGCTTTACAAAAGCGCCGTCTCTATGCGATGGAGTGTACTTCACCATGGTACGTGGCTTTGAGTTTCGTTTTCCTGCACTCGCATCGATGCCGTCGAGATCTTTCTCTGCGAAGTGTGAACGGAATCCACGAACGACGAGACGGGCTAATCAAAATCTATCGGGGCAACTGGAGGAATCAATTCAACACGTTCTTCACGAGTGACTGGGTGATGATCGGGAGGGCAACGGCCAAGATGTCAATGTCCGGGTCCAGTTTTCGGCCTACCGCCTCCAGAACCGCAATGGAGACGACGATCGACGCGTACTTCCCCTCCAGCTTAACTTCGTGCGTACAGCAAAGCTCCATCACCTGGCGAAGAAGCGCTCCAACATGCACCTTCTTCAAACTGATTCGCCAGCTCAGTGCTTCGTTCACAATTCTCTCCATTCCTGTGCAAAAAGACTCGAGGTCCTTGCACTTGGTCGGGATGATTTCTCCATTTGGCCCCACTCTTCCCTTGCTTCTCGACACGATCAACTCGCCAGCCTTGTACCCGTTACCAGTTGCTACTGCGTGGAACAGTTCGACAAAATTACGCAAATCTTGTTGCTCAAGTTTCGTCACAATGCCGGCATCGATCACCACGACGCCAGCATTCCGAACCGCCTCAGAGCGCGACACGCGACGATTTCTGCCGTCATCTTGCTCGTCAAACAGAAGATTGCCTGGGTGTAGATCTCCGTGCGCAAAGTTGTCTAGAAATACCATCCGGAGGTACGCTTCGAGCACGACCCGAGCGACGGCTTTGCGACGCGGTGGTTCCATTTGCGAGAAGATCTCGCTGAAATGTAGGCCGTCTTCAAAACTCTCCACCAATACGTTTTCCGTCGTGTAATCCATCAGCGGCACGGGGAAGCGAAGGCCTTTCCGGTTGCGGAAATGCTCACTAAACAGCGCGAGGTTCTCGCCTTCTGTCCGCAGGTTCAGTTGTCTCTCCATGAGCGACGCGAACTCCGTCACGCTATCACCCCCGCCCAGCCACCGCAGCGTCGGCACAACCTCCAGCATGGCCACAAAGCCGCGCAGAAGCTGCAGATCCAGCGCCACCATTTGCTTCACATGTGGATGGATCACCTTGACCGCTACTTCCTCGTTCGTCGCCTTGATGCGACCACGATACACTTGAGCAATGCAGCCCGATCCAATCGGGTCACCGTCCACCTCCATCACGTCTCTCCAGTCAGCCCCAAACGCCATCTCCAATGCATCCTCCGTCTGCTCCCACGAGTGCATGGGCGCGTGCTCGTGGAACTTCTCAAACCGGTCACAGAACGACGCCGGGAACATGTCCCGGCGCGTGCTCGCCCACTGCAGGAACTTCATCACCGTCGGGGACGAATACTGCGCCAGCCACAGCGCCAGCGCCCACCACTGCTCCGCCACTTTCGGCAGCACGGCGCCAGCTGAAAAAGCCACAGGAGCCGTGAGCGCCAAGGGCAACGCCAGCCCCAGCAGCTTGGCGAAGTGCAGCGCCACGCGGACCAGACGCCGCAGCGTCTGCACCAGCGACTCGCTGGCAGTGGCGGAGGACGTGGCCAATACTCTGGGGAAGAGGCGCAGCAGCTCCGCGTTGCGGCGCGCCCAGGCATCGCGTGCGAGTCGCGCGCGGGCGTCGGCGCAGTGTCTGGAGCGCGCCACGAGCGCTTGATGAGGCGCCAGCCGCGACCACGTCGAGAGCTGCGACCTGTGCACGGCGCGCGGGGGCCGGCGGCAGGTGAGAGACGCGCGTGGAGCTCGACGGGCCACGGACGCGGCGCCGCCGCGGACCAGCAGCAGGGACGCGAGCGCCATACTCGGTACTGCGGTGTTGGTTCAGTCGAGGCATTGGTGTGGACCACTTGACACGCGCGCAATCACAACAGTGGATGACTCCTCATCCTCCTCGTAGGAATGGCCGATGTCGCTCGCTTGCGGCACGCGGCGGGCGGGCGGACGCCTTCGTGGCCGGACAATGACGCGCGGCCGGAGCTGCAGACGCTGCGTGGGCGCTTCCTCCGCTTCGTGCTGCTGTGGTTTCTGTTCGGGCTTTGGATTGTGGGGTTGGCGTCGTTTGTCGGCCTGTGGCTCTTCTCGGGCGCGGTCCGGCTGGAAGCTGGAGAACCTGCAGGAGCCGGACCAGGAGAAGGACAGCAACGCTACTACTGAAGACGACGACGTTGACAGCGGCAAGAGCGACGACGTGACCCCGTGCGTCGAGCCGGACAAGCGCGCGCTGTTCGCGTTCCACCCGCACGGCGTCTTGACCTGCGGCTTCTCGTTCAATGGCGCCCACCACACGGCCTTCCAGCGCGCGGCGTCTCGGCCGAGAACCTCTTTTACTTCCCGATCATGCGCGACATCTTGCATTGAATGGAGTTCAGCAGCAGCACCAAGGCCAGCATGCAGGGCATCATGTGCACAGGACAGAACCTGTGCTTGCTGCCGGGCGGCTTCGAAGAAGCTACGCTCTACCAGCGAGGCAGGCACTGCGTGTAAATCAAGCAGCGCTTCGGCTTCATCAAGCTGGAGCTCCAGCACGGCTACGACATCTACCCGGCGTACACGATTGGCGAAGAGTACACGTACCACGCGTTCCCGTACCTGCAGTGGCTGCGTCTGCAGCTAAACCGGTTTCGGATCCCAGGCACCATTTTCTTCGAGACCCCGATCTGCTTCTTCCTGCCGCGCTCGGACGTGAACCTCATCACCGTCGTCGGCACGCCGTTGCGCCTTCCGCACATCGAGAACCCGAGCCGAGAGCTGGTCGGGGAATTCCACGACAAATACGTCGAGGTACTGCAGGACCTCTTCGACTCGTACAAAGGCGTCTATGCCGTCGACCCGGACGCCGAGCTAGAGGTTTTCTGAGCGGCGGGCGGACATAGTCACGCCCAAATGTAACAAAGCTCAATAGCTCATCAACACTTGGCGCGCAATCTTGGCGCGCAATCATATCGGGTACATGTGCGGTGGACACTCTTCACCTTGCTGACAATGGCCGACACCTCTCGCGTGCGACACGCCGCCGCAGGACGCACGTCTGCGTGGCCCAACAACAACGAGGATCCCGATCTGCAGACGCCGCGCGGGTTTGTGGGGCGGCGCTTCCTGCTGTGGTCGCTCTTCGGGCTCTGGGTCTACGGACTCGGGGCGTACGTCGCCATGTGGCTCTACTCGGGGCTGTGCGTGGCCCGCTGGGCTTGGACGGCGCTGCAGAGCGGCGGCTGGACGCAGGCAACGCCCCCGCCAATGAGCGTGCAAGCGTATCTGGCGTTCACCGCGCTGTACGAGAGCTACCACTACGCCACGCGCGACTCGCTGCATCTGTGGCCGCGCATGCGGCGTCTGGCGCGGCACATTCTGCTGCACTATCCGTACTTCCGTCTGAACGTGACCATCTTCGAGGAGCGCGAGCTGGAGAAGCAGAGACTGCGGCTGAAGGAGGGGCAGGCCAAGGACTGCGATGACGCCACGAAAGATGACGACGGCAGTGAAGAGGCTGAGGCGGAACACCTCAGTCCGGCTGCAGCGATCAAAGCAGTCGAGGAGAACGACATCTCGCCGTACGTGGAGACGGGGACCAGGAATATGTTTGCATTCCACCCCCACGGAGCGTTGACGTGCGGCTTCTCCTTCAACGGTGCGTATCATATGGGCTTCGAGCGCTCTGCGTGCCGATGGCTATCGGCGGAGAACCTCTTCTGGTTCCCTCTCGTCCGTGACATCCTCAACTGGATGGAGTACAGCAGCTGCGCGAAGGCCAGCATGCTCAGGTTCATGCAAAGAGATCAGAACGTCAGCATCATCCCTGGCGGCTTTGAGGAGGCCACGCTGCTCCAGCGAGGCAAGCACCGCGTGTACCTCAAGAAGCGCTTCGGCTTCATCAAGATTGCGCTGCAGCACGGATACGACGTGCACCCAGTGTACACTTTCGGCGAGGAATACACTTACCACGTGTTCCCGTATCTGCAGTCGCTGAGACTGCAGTTGAACAGGTTTCAGGTCCCCGGAATCCTCTTCTTTGGCGAAGCTTCGTGCTTCTACATGCCGCGCAACGACGTGGACCTCATCACCGTCGTGGGTAAGCCGCTGCGTTTCCCACGAATCGAGCACCCCACCAAGGAAGATGTACAGAAGTACCATGCGCAGTACGTGGAGGCGCTGAGGGTCCTTTTTGACAGCTACAAGGGCGTCTATGCCGTTGATCCCAATGCTACGTTGGAAATCTTCTAAGTGGGCAACAGCATTCTAGTAGCTTTGGTGACTTTTTTGCATTTGCCAACATTTTTCTATATCACGATTCTACCTCTTCGAAGTCATCCTCTACAAAAGGTGGGGTCTCGTCCATCATTCGCGACTTGAAGGGCTTAATCGACCGCTTGGCGGGGACAGTCCCCGCGGTGGTAGGCTCCGTTGCTTTCTGTTTTGCTGCTGCGGTGGCGCCTTTGACGGGGGTCTTCGGCTGTGCGGGCTTTTTGGGTGTCTTGACCTTTGCAGCCTTGTTCAAGGCGCGTAGTGTCTGCAGGTCGGTCAGACCTGGCGTGAACAGTGCGAGGATCTGCATACAGTCACACAAAAACATTAGCGAGGTGCACCGACGTATGGCAACGAATGGAAGATGAGCATACCCGGTTGAACATTCGATTGCGTTCCTGGCGCTGATTGAGTGGCTTATAGTCCGGCTCCTTCATGTGCTTCTTGTCTTCCGTCTTCAGCATTTGTCTGGAAAAACGCGAGGTCAACAGGTCAGACGAAGATTATGTCCAAGGCACCAAACAGCAACGCCCCTTACCGGTAGTCATTTTCTTTGGAGACCCACTCGTCTTGGAGCTCCAGCAGTGCGTGTAGCTTTTTGCCTAGCTCTTTATCCTTTGCGATGTCTGCAATAAACGAACAGAGCGCTCAGTTCACGTTAAACTCCTCAAAACCGCCGGAACCATCAGTTGCTGAAACATACCCGCCTTGACGACATCGATAGACTCAGCGGTTGCTCGAGTCCCATGTGCAGCGATGAGCTGCATCACAGCTTCAAGCGCAGCATCCAACTTCTCCCTTTCATTTCTCGCTGCATCTCGAGCTTCCAGTCGTAGCATATTAGACTACACGAGGCACAGCAAACACCATCAGCTGTAGGCCCCACCACGACAAGCCATCACACCCTAAAACACACAAACCTTCAAGTACTGCTTCGTGTAGGGCAAGAACGTCATCAACGTGGCAAAGTAACCCGTCACGCGCCACTTGTTCGGATGCGCTTCCACCACCAATTTATCCACCGCGCGCAGCGGTTCATCCAGCGATCTGGGAAACACCTTCGGGATCGGTGCCGTCTCCGCCACTGCACCAACAAAAAACATCAACAAATGTCAACATTCCCTCCCCTCTCCTCCTCATCCAGCCCCACCAGCATCTCTTACACTCCTGCACCGCCGTCCTCAGCACCTTCAACTTCGTCACCACCTCCGCATCCGCCTGCCAGTCACTGGCAGCATCGGGCATCTCCTCCAGAAAGGATCTCAGCGCTCCTTCCACCGTCCTCTTCTTGCCTCTCTTCTTGGCTCCCGACCTGTCCGACAGCTCCTCGTCCTCCTCCTCCTTCTCCAGCGTCTCAATCTCCTCCCCAGCATTGACGAAGAAGCCCGAGTGCTTCGTCTTGACCCTCGTCTGGCCCCTCACGTCCTCGATGTTCTGCTGCAGCTCTGCGTCGTCGATGAATGAGTCCTCCGAGTCGTACAGGTCGTCGTCATCTCTGCGGTCGAGGCCGCCGCCGCCCACGTCGCCGTCGTCACCGCCGTTCAGCACGGCGCCGCCCCCGTAGCGTTTCTCCAGGTGCTCGATGATGTTGAAGCGCTGCGGACGCGACGCGGGGCGCTCGGGCTTCCCGGTCGAGGCGGCGGAACCGGACGCTGCGCTTGAGGGGGGCGAGGGGGGCGCCGACTGGCTCCTGCTCTGGATCACGAGCTGCTTGAAGTTGATCTCCGACGGGCTGCTGCTGTCCAACTGGATGTGGAACGTCCGCCGCGCCGCCGGCGCCGACACCTCCGATGTAGCCATGTCACGCTCTGTTTATAAGTTGCGGAATTGGAATCGATTGTGTGGCCCACACCGGCCAATAAAAAAACTGAATCGTACTTAAGATGGCCGCTCTTATTCTTTTAGCTTTTTTATAAAAAAAGCACATGGGCAGCAGGTTTTCCGTTTAAAAACGGATAACCTGCTGCCCATATTTTTGAGGAGGGGGTGAAATCATGGTGGGGTCCAAACTTGTCCAATGCCTGCGGTTTAACATCCGTGTGCAGGAGCACGCGGTGTTAAACCCGGGACCATGCAATGCCATTCTACCAAGCGGAGGCGAAGCTTGCGAGCCGCAGCGGGCATAGGGTTCTGTCACCAGCGAGCGCAACGAGCCGCCAGGATTTCTTGGGACCGCGCGGAGCGCGTAGCATGGCGGTATGTTGAAGCCCATGCCATCCGTCCTCACGATAAAGTACGGATATAAAAAACATAACTAACTCAAGTGTTTGACAAACCTAACCCGTTTAGACAACATGGCAGTAACGCCACCATTTTTGAAAGGGGAAATTATGTTTCGGGTCAGTTATTTAAAAACAATTGCGAATCGGGTCCGTTGCTGTCAATCCAACGTTATTTTCCTGTTCCTACCTTGTTTTGTAAACAAATCACCGTACCCAAAACGTACCCTGATACAAACCCTAAAACCCTAAACATTGTACTAAAGTTAGTCAGCTACCAAAGTATACCGTATGTTCAGACAGTAACGCGTGCGAATGTCTCCTCCGCTTCTCCCATTCCACAACTTACGAAGTCTGCTCTTAGCAGTGATAAGGCGCTCGAATAGACAGTATGATCCTCTCTCTCTCTAAAACTTACCAAGTCTGAGAGCCACTAATTTAGGAGGAAGTGTAACCGGTTACTAAGGTTACAATGGTTACACTACTATGATACAATAGGGGTACATGGTACGTAGAGGTGATTACAACGCGACTGCACAGTACATTTAGGGTATATTTCTCAAAATGGTACATTGTACCCTTTTCAAATTGTGTGGTTGGTGTACACGATGGATAGCATGACACGTGTCGGAGCCCTTTTATTCAGACACCTGCCTGACAAGCGGAGCGCAGGAGTTATCTGTATCTTCCCGGGCTGCAACCGCATCCTGCAGACCACAAAGTTCAAGCAGCACTTCAGGCAGCATCTGGGGGAGGGAGAAGCGTACCAGGTGCGCCATCGTGACCAATATGAGCAGGCACTGGATGACAACCGCCTCTTGAGCAGCGAAAACGCAAGCAACGCGTTCATAGCGTCGCAGCTTCGCGGACTGGGATCTCAGCTGCAAGGGATCGAGGGTATTTGATGACAGCAGCCATGGTGGAGAGAAGGCAGAACAAGAGCCCGATGAAGTGACTGAGAGCGAGGTCGACGATGGCGAGGACGAGAGCGAGGACATGAGTGAAACTGTGGCGAACAAGCATGGCAACGAGCAAGCGGCGCACGAGGAGGCTGCGCCAGCCACTGAACAACAAGATGTCCCCGCTCAAGCTGCACACCCAGCCCCCAGAACTAGTGGCTTGCGTCCACAGAAGCGTCGCCGCGGAGAATGTGAGCTTCGCCAGCTTCGTCGTTAAACACACGGGTTTGTGTGGACCACAAAATTACAGGTTACTGTCTAAACATAATGTATACTTTGGTAGCTGACTACACGTTGGTACAGAATGTACTCTCACTTCCGACATTGCGGAATACAGTAACCCGTAAGATTGGGTTTGCTATATTTTATTAGTTCTCAGATATACTGTATATCCTGAGCAAGAAGATATCGTATCGAACAGAGGATTTTCGCGCGCGCGAGAGTTTTGAAACCGAACTCGCTTTTGACACGCGGGGGGGGGGGAGGGGGGGCAAATGGATGACCATCGACAACTAGCCCGCGCTCATTCGCAAGAGTTCTGACACGCCCGAACTAATGCAGACGCAGCTGGCAGAGCGGGCGCAGCGAACCTTTCGCTTGCGTAAGGCGCCGGCCCGCAACACCGTGTGGTATTTGCAGAACACACAAAGTCGTCAGATGTGGATCCAAACAACAAACACAACAATCGCCGAGTTAGTCGGCGCTTGTTGGCCCGTGCTGAGTTGCCCCC
>LGTU01000323.1:0-35126 GCA_001314425.1 Phytophthora pluvialis
GGCATTAGAAAGCGGTTCAATCTGTCTACGAACACTCCTGAAGCGTTGGGTGCCTGCTCGAGCTCTCAGCTGGTCGAGAGGTTGTGTCGATGAAACCTCTATCGTCGCATTAGAAACGCTTAAACCTATTCTCCTTGTAAAATAAAGCTAAGAAAAAAAAACCACTGCGTAAGGTGCTGCTCTTCACTACTCTCGTTGGTGGAGATACTTGAGCCCCCGTGAAGCCTCGTGAAGTTTCGTCCAAGTGAGAAGCATGTGGGTTGCTTGGGGAGTACCGCGTTGGTGCTGTTGATCCAGGAATTGGCGTAGAGTCCCCTCCCACGCGTACTCGCATACAAAGAAGCGGAGTCCCGTGTTCCCCACTCTTGTCGCGACGGGCGAGTGGGATACATCAATCTCGCTCAAAGTGTTGTCGCAGCCTCCGAAAAGCTTGAGCACGTTCGGATGGTCGAGCCGAAACCACGCGCACACTTCGCGGTCGAACGTCTCTGCAGCTTCGTCGCCTCGCTCTTCTCCGTCCGAGCTGGCGTCTGCCAGCTGAATCGCCACCGCAGTGTCAAGCCAGCTCCCCACGAAGAGCGAGCTCGAGCCGGACTCACTGGAATCGTCCTTCTCTTGGTACAGCCAAGACGTATGGAGATCGATCTCGTGAGCGGGGATGTACTCTTTGTGCTCCTTCGTCCGACGCGCTCCTGCTGTCGCTCGATGCCGCTGCCAAGGCCAGTAAATCTGCGTGCCAGGAAGCCGCAGCGCTCTCCCCATCTCGGCTCTTGTCTTGGCTCTCGCTGTTTCGTTCAGGTGGAGGTCGCTCCAGCTCCGGTTCAGGCTCCCCCGCAAGACGCTCGAGTAAAGCCACCACTTCCTGAATAAGGCCACGCTCCAGCACGACGTTGCTCCTCGTAGTGCACTGTAGATCTCGCAAGACCTCGCTCCTGTCCCTGGGTGTCATTTCCTCAGCTGCATGTTGTAGTGTTCCCGTTCCTAGCAGCTTGTCCAAGAGCTGGAACTGAAGAGCACAATCTGCCTGCCACTCTTCTCTCCAATCCACTTCAGCAGCTTCTTGGGTCGGCATGAAAACTCGATTCAGGTCGTCGACGCGCTCGTGAGCAACGTAGGCGAGTTGCGAGCGGCCTACAGCATCGCGTACGTCTCGCAAAGGGGACGCGACGTCGGTGGCTCGCAGCAAGTGCGACCTATTCAGCTGATGCAGCAGGTTCACGATCGCTTCTTCTCCTTCCACCAACGCGTGCAGGTCGTCGCCCTCGAGCAGCAGTTTACTCAGCACTCGGAGCCTATTGACGACGCCAGCGAACGCTGCGTAGGGCCCCGCACAGCGACGACACAACTGCTCGAGCAGCTCTTGGGTCAGCAGCTCCACGGTCGCCGCCAGCGACAAATCCTGCGTGGGGATGACCCCGCACGAGGACGACAGCTTGAGCTTTGGACGCGGAGCTACGAACCGCATGGACTGTGCACTGAGCTGCGTCTCTTGGGTGGAAAAAAAAAACAGAGTGAGAACGGGTTCAGTCCAAGTTGAAGTCAAGTGTAGCCATCAGTGAAGGTCTCTTCATCGACTAAAGATGTTGCCATGATGGCGTCGTGCTATCGTTCACCTGGTTGTTGGTAGGTCCACGAACCTCAGACAGGTATTCTCTCAACCAGGCGTCGGTGTTGGCATCTCGTCCGTTGAGAATGGTCTTGCCATACTGGTACTTATCACACGGGTGGCCCCCACGGTGATGTCGTTGCCACGATATCCTTGCGGTCCTCGGTAGAGTTCTGGATCGATGCCGTCGCTCATTGACTGGACGCCTTCATTCCTCGAGTACTTGCCGTTCGGGCAGGGCCCCGAGCACTGACTGTTCGTGAGACCCGTGGTTGAGCCATAAACACCAGCAGGACACGGCTTGCACTCGAGAATGTTCTTAGCGCCGAGCTTGTCGTTGTACGTCCCTTTCGGACACTTTTCAGTGCAATCCTTGGATTCCAGCCCGGGGCTGTCTCCGTAGACTTCGCGAGGGCAGAACTCACACTCGCCTATGGAGATTCCAGCCCTGCTTGGGCGGTACATGCCACGAGGACAATCGACAGGGGCAGGCTGCACTCCCAGGTACAGACGCACTACAGAGCATCGAGAAGAGATTTTCCAAGTTAGAAGCTCAGCTTGAAAGCAATCAATCAACCAACTGACTTTGAACAAGTTCGTGTGGTGGCCCGTCGACCCGAGAGCTCCGTGTGTGATCTGACAAGGCGTCAGAAAGCCATGAGAAGAAGAGTTAGTGATAGTCGGTCGATTTTCCAACCAGAAGCGAAGGTTCTTCTGGACTCCCGTACGCATTCATCACCCATATCTCAACAAATTTAGAACTGGTTTTGAGCTTTTATTGTCCACCGGAAAGACGAATCCTACGCTCGGCTAAGGTTGTTGATATTCACTCGACACTAGCCTCCGTGATTTCTACCATTGAGCACACGTGTAAAGCTTTGGAAGCCGACTGGTGACCTTGTTGAGTCCACTACGAGCCTCGTAGTACGAGGTACTGTCATGTCAGCTGTATTCACCAAGGGGTAACGTCGACTACTGCTTGTTTGTTGGGTTTCGAACGTCAGAGATATGTCCATGCTGTTGCCTCGATAGTACGGTAGTTTCCTGCGCAGTCCATGCAGTCGCTCATCGACTGCACGTATTCGGTCATGGAATACTTATCGCAATATCCGGTACATTGACTAGGTGAGGCCCAGAACGGCACGACTTGCAGTCGAGGACATTCTTGACCTAGATCTTGTCGTTCTAAGTTCCCTTTGGACATTGGGCAGTGCTAGATTTGTTGACGAGTCCAGGGCTATCCATGCACGCTCTGAGGGCAGAACGCACACTCGCTAGTATCGACTACCAGAAACTGGGGCTACTTTTGTCGAGACCGCTGACAAGCCACAACCTGTTTGGGGTTGGATATCACATCAGCACGCTCACAGGACCTTTCTTTTCTGCTTCTCCCTCGCACGGCTTGCAATGGCTTCAGGTTACTCATGTCACACCCTTCTTCACTTCTTTTTCCGTCAACCGAGGGCCATCCTCGGGCTTTGGACGGTAATGAAATATGGAGCTCAAAGTGACCATTTGCGCGTGATAAAAGTACACGTACTGTACATGTATTCGTGATTCACGACATCCGATCAGTCCAGGTAGTGAAGTGAATACCTAGCAATCAGCCTGTGAGGGCAGATGATCAGCCGTGTGAGTTAAGGTCGAGTTGAAGCGCTCGATTAATTTGAAGTTGCCGTCCCCTAGACGCACAGCGGTCCCGCTTTCTACGATGGCTACACGGATTGTGGAGACGTGGGTCCCGTTTGCCGAAAGGTCGCCAAAACGCGCTACGATTGGCTGATAGTCGATCGGCGATGTACGGATTGGTAGAAATGCCTCGGAGGGAATTCAGCGGAGACCTTCACGAGGGACTGCAGACGAAAGCACCCAACCGCAGCAGAAAATGGAGGCCCTGCCCTTTCTACATGGGCGATGCTTGCGCTTCAACTTCGAGGGCAACGCCATCGACATCGAGTCAGGCGGAGTGGACGCCGAGCGACGCCGGCGCATCGAGCGAGGAACTGACTAGGAGCGATGTCGCCACGACGAGGCTGTGGCCGTGTGTGCGGTTGTTCCTAGCCATCAGCCGCACATTCTGCCGCTGGGTGGAGCTGTGTTACTCATGACACCAGCGTTGGTAGCCATTGCGGTGGCGCGGTAGATCCTTTCGACCAGGAAATTATGCCCAAGCTTTTCCTCGTATCGGATAACCCCTGCCAATCCAAAACAGAACTCGCCGCTGAAACCTTGCTGCTGGCGAGGATGGACGAGTGGCATTTCGGCGCTACCATAGCTTGATATTCGTATCGTTATGTATTAGTAATTCGTTCACCTTCCTTAACTCCTCGCTGCTGCCGCCCAGCTATAGCACCCGCTCATTGCCGCTGGCGCCTGAGTTCTCCTGGCAACCTGCACTTCTCCGAGGCTCGACGGGCTCCGCAGCGCCGCCACGTGTTCCACCGTGCGCGCCGTTCACGACGACATATTCATTCGCGCTCGCGAGCTGACTTTAACTGGCGTCGAGGCGCTTTGACCTGGTGCACTGCACCATGCAGCCGCCGACCGCGCGGCAGCAGCCACTCGACAAGTGCGACGTAGACTATCGCCAGCAGCAGCACGGCGCCGCCCAGCGCGCGCATCCCGCCCAGGTGCTCGATCGTCTCGGAGAAGGTAACACCCGTGTCGCTTTTGCCCTGCGCGGCCGCCAGTGGCGGCATTAGGAACGCCGTCGCCGTCGCCGTCGCCGCTATCCCCATCGGCCGCGCTCCTTCGCTGTTAAACAGAGCCCTGTAAAACCCGACAATCAAATTTGAGGGGGGGGCGATCGCAGCCGCTGATTCCCCTGGCCCTCACCCTTCCCTACCTTTTCTCCTCCAATCAATTCTCTCTGGCAGTGCTGCAATGATTGTAGCGCGTAGGCTCGCTCTTTGTATGTCGCGCGGGCACAACGGGGCGAGACAGCGATTGGGGGCTTTTCTCCCTTTTCATTTTGAACGCAGCCGCCGTCGCCGAGCCCGAAGCGCGCGCGGCAACTCAACTCGAGTGGCAACTACTACAAGACAACAGCCCAGCGGCACACCGGACCAGTGAGCCTCTCGCGCACGCTGACCGCAGCGACCAGCAGCTTTCCAGGTACGCTACGGCGCTACGATCATCAGTGCAGGCCAGCGCTCCAGAGCTGCAGTGTCTCGCCACGTGGTTGCCAGCTGGGGCGACCGTTTTTTCATCGGGATTTCTCCAACTTGACTGACATTCACTCCTACCGCCACGTCTTCCCCCCTCGCTCAACACCAACAGAGCCTCAAGCTGCGCGCGCGCGCCAATCCGCCGCAGTTCAAATTTCCGCACCCACTTAAGAGAGCGGCAACGGCAACTTCCGAGCGAAAAGCAAAGGTACCTAAAGCGAGATGCCAGCCACATTGCCGCAAAAGCCAACGCGCTGCAAGTTGCCTCAACTGGCAAAAAGGCAATGTGTCTCACCACTGACGGCGCAACTCTGTGCATCTATAGACCCAGAAGGCAAGGACGCCCACCGAGCTGCTGTCGTTCCTGCCCGCTTGGCTTTCCGCAGCGAGCCCAGCAAGCGTTAAAAGGCAACATTATCTTGTTGCACTGTGTTTGTGGCTCAGAACCCGCAGCGGGACCCATTCTTTGGTTCGAGGACGGGAACGAGTCAGGGCTTGTCGCGGTATATATAGGAGCGGCTGGCTTGCTCGAGTGTGTGGGCGAAACGGCGAGAGGGGAGAGCGAGAGTGAAAGAGACCAGTGTCTCAACGCTCCAGCCTGCTCTTGAGACTCACAAAGCAACCACCGCCAGTGACCAACGAGTAGGGGACGCCGCCGGTGTATAGGTGACCGAAGCGGCATTCTTCGAGCAGACGGCCACAACCCGAGCTGACACAGAACCGCCGCGGGAAGGGGCAAGCGAGTGACGAGCGAATTGAGGTGAGTCCCTCGGGTTTAACCGCTCAAGCGACGATTTTTTTCGCGCCTTCAGACGGAAGATGCAGCCCTCAACCAGCTAACTTGTGTGCTTGCCACTTCTGCCTGTCGGGTGCCCATGTTGCAGGCTTCAGATCCGCTGTCCATCTACACAATGCCACGACCACCAGCAAAGGCAAGTTCGGTCGCCGTGAGTGGCCAGCAAACGGCAACCGCCACGCCGTCGCAGCCGTCTCAGCCATCGGCGTCGCGCTTGCAACAACTCAAGGAAGAAGCAGAGATGCAGCAAGTGCAGCTCCACCAGTTCCAGCAGCAGCACCAGCAGCAGCAGCACCAACAACAGCAGCAGCAGTTCCAGCTCCACCAGCAAGCACAGATGCAGCAGCTGCAGCAACAAGCGCAGCTCCAGCAGCAGCAGTCTCTTCAGTATCCCCAAGCCATGGGAACGGCGTCGGGCACGTTAGGCCAGAGCGCAACGGCCAACAACCTCGTGTCGGTCGCTGTGCAAGCTGCTACAAATGCTGCCAATGCGGCAGCCACAGCGGGAGGGGCCACGGCTGGAGGAGGCTACGCTTTCCCTCGCAACTCGCCGGAATTTGCCTGTGAAAATGTCGGAGAACGCGTCAAGGGAAAGCGGAGAAAATATTGTCCACACGAAGTCACAGCGCTGGTGCTGGGCGTGCAGCGGTATGCAGACGACAGTTGTCCGTGGAGCTCCATCCTCCGAGACCCTCATCTGGGACATTTGTTCCATGGCCGCAGTGGGGTGGACCTGAAGGACAAATGGAGGACACTAATCAAGACTCGACCGGAACTCGCAGCGTACACGGAAAACCGCAAGAACCACCGCAAGTATCGACCTTTTTCAGCTACTGAAGAGCGAGCACTGCTGGAAGGTGTCAAGAAGTACAACGGCCAGAGGAATGTGTGGTCGCTCATTCTCATAGACAAGGAGCTGGGCCCGCAGTTCAATGACAGATCGAACGTGCAGCTCAAGGACAAGTTCCGGACTATGCGGAGAGCAGGAGCCACGTCTTCGCTGCTCGTTAGTGGAGGAGGGGGCACATCAAGTCGGCGGACGTCAGCTGCATCTACGCCAACGTCGGACAGCGCTGTTGCGACCACCGGAACGACGACGACGACGACTTCGACGACCTCGAGGACACTCACTCCAACCTCTACGGCAGTATTGACGGCTGCGGTATCAGCAGCGGTTAATGGGACCAACCGGGCACCAGCCACGGTAACTTCAGCAAGCCAGCAGGCAGCTACTCTGCTGGTGCAGAACAGCAACGCAGCGTCGGCCATGTTTGCGGACCCGAACTTGTATCTGGCTGGGTCGTTTTCGATCCCTCCGCATATGTCCCAGGGTATGAGCATGCAGCAAATGACCACGACCCAATCCCGGCAGCAGTCGGCTCAAGCTCAAGCCCAAGCTCATGCGCAGGCTCAAGCACAAGCCCAGGCACATGCGCAGGCCCAAGCAATCGCGAACGCTCAAGCTCGTGCTGCCCAGGTGCAGCTTGAAGCGCAGATGCAGCATATGCGGGCGCATGGAGGCCAACAACAGCAAGTGAGCATCAAGCAGCAGTATCAGGCAATGAACGCTCACAACGGCGCGTTCAGTGCAGGCATCCCAGGCTACCAGCTCGTTGGCAGCCAGATCGTTCCGCAACAGGCAATGTACTACTCGATGTCGCAGAACGCACAGTCCCAGCAGCAAGCTCACCTTCAGCAGCAGCAACAGCTCCAGCAGCAGCTCCAGCAGCGGCAACTTCAGCAACAGCAGCAACAGCAACAGCAACAGTTGGCCGCCGCTATCGCCGCGGCTTCTAACAGCTCCCGCCAGCAGTCTCAGCAGAAATCGCAGCCAACAAGTTCAGGTCAGCCGACTGGGACATCACGAGGTGCGTCAGGTAGCCGCAGTCGTGGTGCGAGTGCACACTCTGACGAACACAATGATGCCAACAGTATGAGGGCGGGGAGACCAGCTACGACTTCTGTGGAGGATTTGCTGCTGCAAGGAGGCAGTGCACGTGCATCGATAGGGTCCAACGCGTCTCCAACGGGTGAGTTTGCTGTTCGTGTATTTGTTTGCCTCACTCGCAAGTACTTACTGTCTGCTTTGTGTGATTGCCAGGTGCAGAACACAACACACGTACCATTTAGTGGAGGGGCTGGCGACGAGAGAGCCGACACTATAGTTTTTTTGCCACCGATTTGCGTCACTTAGCCGGCGAAGCTCCACCGCTGGAGAGATAGCGTTCGCCAAGTATATACGCGAACCGCAGCAAGGGCGACGAGGAAGAAGACGAGAGGCGCAAGTTGTTGATACTGTCAAGTCGTACCATAGCGAAAGAAAAAAGCGCCACAAGAAAAAAAGAGATATCAACAACGGAGCACTTTTGCCATTCACGTGTTGTGCAAAACAAAACTGTATCCATTCTTTGCCACGTGACCTGCATGAGTGATGGTCTAGGTTCAACTTGGCAAACGAGTGATATTCTTTTAGTTGCGGGTGCTGCCACGACGTCATTGCAGCAGTTTCTGGCTACTACACAAGTGCTTTCGAGCTACGTATCTTCATTTCCAAGCATGCCCCACGTACAGGTAGCCGAGATGGACGCACTAGAACACAAGCTGAAGCAGTCCGCTGCAATTTCGACGCAGTTGACCGACTGGGTGTACTGGCAGCGCGATCCTGCGGGGTCCCCGCACTGCTGGACGAAAGTGTTCGCCGTCCTGGACCAGGCGTTTATGTGGCTTTTTCAGCGAGAAGAGTCGGCTCCTCGCAGCTTATTGGTGCAAGTGGCTGTGGCGGACGTTGTCTGCGCGGATGCGGGACGGTTGCTGCGTGTGGTCGACCCGAGCGGAGAAGAGCTTTGCCTCTGCCTGTGTGACGACGCTGCTTTCGAGCGTTGGGGTTCGAGATTGAAGGATGCTGCTGACCAGACTGCGGCATTCTTCCGGACCAGCGGATTGGGAGTGCGAGACCTCCCGCGCTGGAGCAACTACCGAGGTACACTAGAGGACTACAATCGAGTTTCCAAGCGAACAAAGTGCAAGGATGCGATGGCTCAAATTGTAAGGCACTGGAGGATTCACCAGCTACGTAAGCACGTCGACGACTAAGACTGAAGACATCAAGAGCGCCACTCTGTGATGAATTGAAGCTCACTAGAATAGAAATTGGCACCTGCGTACGACGCAAAGGAATCGAAGTATCGCTGTGGATAAAGCACTAATGTAATGTATCAAGTATGAACCTGCGACTTGCCAAGCGGTTCAGTTCTCAATCGCTGTGACACCAGGGCTCAACGCCCCGACTTATCTACCAAACGGTGTACAGGTGTATCGCTTGAGATCGTCCCCGTTCGTGTTGCAGCCACCCCAAGCACTAGTAACAGAGACAAGCAGCCGACTGCTTCGCGCTTCATCTGCTCCGCGGTCCATTCTCGCTGTCAAAGGCAGCACCGCCGACCGGGGCACGCGTCGATTCTGGAATACTTACCGGACAACAATGCAATTGCTGCGTGGTCCACTGCCGGCTGCATTCGCCGAAGGAGGACCTGGCCATCACTTTGCCAGCGTGTAGCGACGATCCGGTCCAACTGTCCCATGCTCGCTTTGGACCTCCATCTTTCTTACGCCACTTGCTGCAAGCAGATCGACGGGACAAACGCCACTGGCAACAGACATCAGTCGACCAACCAAGTCAGATAGCGCAGGAGTTGGTCGACCATGGCAATCTCATGATGATACCAACCACAGGCAAATCGCAGATCCAAAGTCTCCGGAGGGAAATCAAGTGCATCGGATCGGATCGCGGTCGTGAATCACGACTCGTGATATCTTATGGCGGCTCGGTCGACACCGACAGCCCCTGGGCAACGAGCGCCCTGGACTTTTGGGCGGACCGGAGTTGAATCGCCGCTTCGGTCGGCAATCTCCGGCCTATTTGTGCCCGGCATGCAAGTGGACATGTTATCAGATCTGATTACCGCTTGCAGCCAGGCGCGGCAAAGTTGGAGTTGTCCCACACGGCCTTCATCCACTGGCAGTGATCCAGTGGTGATCCATTCCCCAATTGGCTCGCTTGCGCTCAGGCCATGGCGTTCCCCACGCTCAGTCGCCGCCATGTGGCCACGCCCATCGCTCGTTGCAAACGGAGATCGCAGCGGTGCTCCAAGCGCCACAGCAAGGCCCCAACCGTATCGTCGCCTCAGAAATGCGCGCGCAGCGAGTCGCTGCGGTCCACGTGGATGACCAACGGGAGCGACTCCATGGAGGACGACCAAGAGCTCGGTGACCAAGAGACCGACGCCGAGGCCGAGGCCTGCCAAGAGCTCCAGGTGCTCGTGCAACTGCAGCGCCCGCTGAGCGACTGGGTCTACTGGCAGCGGGACGCCGTGGCGCTCCCGGACTGCTGGACGCGGGTCTTCGCCGTGTTCTGCAGCAACATCCTGTGGCTCTACCGCTACGAGGACGCGTCGGCCAAGAGCCTGTTGGTGCGCATGCGCGTCACGGCGCTGGAGGTCGGCGCCGACGCTCGACAACTGCAGTTCCGAGACGCAGCTACAGCTGCAGTCGTGCAGCTCTACATGCCGGACGCGCCGGCGTTCTACCGCTGGCATAGTCACGTGTCCACGGCGGTGGCCAAGTTCCCTCCCGTTGAGGAGGAGCAAGAGAGTGCAAGACGGCGCGCGGCGGTCGTGCCGGCAGTGGCGTCGGCCATGCAGAAGAAGAGCTTCTGGAAGGCACTTGTCGCGGCTGTCGTTGTGGGGGCCAAGTCCTCGAGTTACTACCAAGTTACCCGTCAAGAGGAGGACGCCGTGGTCGTGTACGAGCGAGATCATGAGCGGAGTAGAAAGAGCCTGAGCCAGAGCTGGAAACGCGTCACGACGACGCTCAAAGGCGCGCTGAAGCTCGGCAGACGGCACCACCCACAGCTGCAGCTGTGAGGAGGAAGAGGAACGGTCGGAGGAGATGAAGATACCAGGGTGGGGTTTGGCAAAGTATGAAGTGTTACATGGATCAAGTACGATTAATTTAACGTAGAAAAATACCATTCATTGTGGCGTAACGATGCTGGACGCATGGAAACTCGCTGGATGGAGTCATCCTCTTGCAGAAGCGAGGCGGGAGAAACAACTACACTGCACAGGCAAGAAGCATGCTCTGCCATTGCGAGCCATCGCAACAGGGCTCTGCCGCTCAGCAGCAAGCCGTGTTTGTCTTGCACAGCATTTTGCTGTGCGCGTGTGACATCTCAGCGAACGCTGGAGACGTTTTCGGGGAAACGGAAAAAAGCTGGCGGCAATTCGGGTGGGGATTGCCAGTCTAACGGACGACTTCAACTTGGCAGTCCGTTTTGCACCATCTCAAAAGCTGGAATCGTTCTGCCGCCAGAGATGGCCAGGAGGAAACTGCATTGCAGACTGACCGAAGACTGGAGGTGAGAAGACTGGAGGTGAGAAGAGAGTTAATGGCGAGGAGATCATGCGTCGCCCTCTAAACTCCGGGACTGGGATCACGCTGGCCTCACCTGGGTTGGTCGTCATGAGGTCCTCATGATAAGGAAAACGATGCCACTAGACCCGCGCACATGCCGTTCCACTGCACCAGCTCCTGGCGGCCGCTTACCTTGTCGGCCTTGCGGATCGTCGTGTGCCGCTTCAGCGC
Source organism: Phytophthora pluvialis (assembly GCA_001314425.1). Taxonomy (NCBI): domain Eukaryota; phylum Oomycota; class Peronosporomycetes; order Peronosporales; family Peronosporaceae; genus Phytophthora; species Phytophthora pluvialis. The sequence continues at coordinate 11,213 of LGTU01000323.1, forward strand.
CACCACCTTGTCCAGAGCCTCCTGCACCACCTTCTCGCTCTCCGCGCCCAGCGCACTCGTGTCTTCGTCCACTAGCAAGATCTCTGGGTCCTCCAGGATGGAAATGGCGATACGCTGCTTCTGGTCGCCCGACATCTGCTCGCCCTTCATGGCAACCTGCGAGAAATGTCACCATCCAAGCTGGTGGAGAGAGACTGCGGCGTTCTGCGTCGGCGGCAAGAGCACCATCGTCTCGTTCATTAGCGCTTCTACGATCCTGACGAAGTTTTGCTGGACGGACACAACATCAAGGGCCTGAACTTGAATTGGCTGCGCGGCCAGATCGGTCTCGTGGTATGCGCTTCGTCAGCACCATCGCCCACAATGTCGCCTCCGGACTGGCTAAGAAACCGAGCGAACAGGAGATCGAAGAGGTCGCCAGGATAGCCAACGCGCACGACTTCATCACCAAAGTTCCTGACGGCTACGACACGGTGTCAACTGTGAAGTTGAAGTCGTTTCCTGAACAGTATGTGGTCCACCGCACGACTTCCTGCTCAAGATGGTCTCCCATCTCGTGTGGCTGCTGCTGGGTCTGTCGTCCGTGTTGGCATCGCCTCCGGGCAAGGGCTTCCTCCCTTGATCACTTCACCGTTGCGTCGGACGACTGGAGCTGCTTCCCCGACCAGGTTGCAGCCACAGATACCACGGACCCGTTCTAGTATAACTTCTACCGCTGAGTGGCGACCTTGGAGACGAGAGCTCCGCGGTTTGGGAAAGAGTACGTTGATTGCTCTGTTGGAGAGGTTCTACGACCCGAACAGCGGCACTATCCACCTTGACGGCCGCGACGTGAAGACGCTCAATGTCAAGTGGCTGCGTGCGCGGATCGGTATGGTCATGCAAGAACCAGTGCTCTTTGCTACAACCATCCTCGAGAACATCGCCATGGGCGGTGTCAACGTGACGCGAGAGGAGGCCATCGCAGCCTTCAAGCTCTCCAACGCCCACAACTTCATCCTGTCCTTTCCGAAGAACTCGACACGCTTGTCGGCGAGAAGGGTGTGTCGCTCTCGGGCGGCCAGAAGCAGCGAGTGGCCATCGCCCGCGCCATTGTCCGCAAGCCCACCATCCTGGTGTTGGACGAGGCGACAAGCGCCTTGGACAACGGGAGTGAGAAGGTCGTGCAGGAGGGATCGATGTCTTGCACGCAAGAGCTGCGCCCCACAGATGAAACACAAGAAGGGACCAGCGGTGTGACTGCGAACGATTTCGATCCTAGCTCCATGCTGTCGCGCAGCTTGAGTGCGGTGTCGACGAAGACGGACATCTTGGTGAGTGACGTGGAGACAAACGTGCTTGATAAGAAGCCGTTCGGGTTGAAGGACTTATCGACAATCAGCAGCCCGAAGCTCCGTTACTATGTGGTTGGCTTCATCGGAGCGTGCGTAGGAGGGATTCTCACCCCAGCGTCAGCGCTGCTGGTCGCTGAGACTCTCAGGCTCAACTTTGGCAGGCAATTTTCACGTTGCTGGCTGCGCTTGTCATCTCGTTCGGGTTTGGGAGCTGGCTGCTTTCCCTGATCTTGTTGGCGATTGTGCCTCTGCTGGGCTTTGGGGTCCTGGCAAGGATGAACGAGATGGCGGGTAACTCCCTCATCTCCGACGACTTGGCGGTCCCTGGCGCTCACGTGTCGGAGGTTCTCGGCTACATTCGGATCGTTGCGGCTCTGGGCCTTGAGCAGAAGTCCGTCGACATCTTCGGTGAACTGCTGGAGGAACCTCTTCGCTTTCCGGAGATGATGCGCACGTTGATGGCCATTATGATGTCGATTCAAGCTGCTGGCAGCGCCTCCAAGTTCTTCGGAGACGCGCCCAAGGCGTTCCAGGCTGGCTCGACCATCTTCGCCATCCGCGACCGAGTGACCCCCATCGACTCGTTCAGCGCCGATGGTCTCGCCTGACCAAGATCGACGGTCGTCTCGAGTTCAGGAACGTTTCCTTCGGCTACCCGACACGACCCGAAGTCAACGTATTGAAGCACTACAGCCTCACCATCGAAGCGGGGGAAACCGTGGCCTTCTGTGGGCCCAGCGGCGGCAGCAAGAGTTCCATCATCTCTCTTATCGAGCGCTTCTACGATCCCGTGGTTGGTGACGTTCTGCTGGACGGCCACAACATCAAGACCTGAACTTAGGTTGGCTGCGCAGTCAGATCGGTATCGTGGGTCAAGAGCCCACGTTGTTCATTGGCACTATCGCTGAGAATATATCGTACGGACTGGCTGAGAACCCGAGGCAGCTGGAGATCGACGACGCAGCCAAGATGGCCAACGCGCACGACTTCATCACGCAGTTCCCGGACGGCTACGACACGCAGGTGGGCGTGAAGGGCGAGCAGTTGTCGGGCGGCCAGAAGCAGCGCATCGCCATTGCACGCGCCATCCTGAAGAACCCGGACATTTTGCTGCTGGACGAGGCCACCAGTGCCCTGGACGAGGCCACCAGTGCCCTGGACTCGGAGAGCGAGAAGGTGGTGCAGGAGGCGCTGGACAAGGTAGTGGCGTTGAAGCGGCGCACGACGATCGTGATTGCTCACCGTCTGTCGACGATCCGCAAGGCCGACAAGATATGCGTGGTGAGTGGTGGCAAGATCGCGGAGCAGGGCACACACCAGGAGCTGCTGCGGCTCAATGGGACGTACGCGGATCTCGTGGTGTCGGCGTCGTCGTAGATGGCAGATACATTCAAATAATGAATTGGGAGCTTTGACTACTTCCAGGACACCGCGTCGTTTGAGCTGGTTGTTGTGCATGTAGACGAATTTGCAAGACTGGATAAGGCTGAAGCTCGACTACAGCGACGTGAGACGAGACCGTCAACTTCAGACTCGGCAACTCTGCACGCTTTCATGCTGCATCATACACCGTCGTTAAATAGCCGTACTTTGATGTTGTCACTCTTGATTCAAGGCATATTCACGGCTAGCTGCTCCACAGAAACTTGCAGTCGCCTGCATGCGTTCCGATGATCGACATTTCATGTTATGTTCGATAGTGTAGATGACGTATTCTATCGGTTAATTGTTTGATCTTCTTGATGACTCCACTGCAATGCTCGTATTGGTCAAATCTGAGTGCACTAAAAGCCAATCCTGTAACGGTTCGTTCAGCCAATCCAATCGACGAATCGCCATGACGTGTCCCGAATGAAATGGCTTCGTTTTGCAGTGTCACGCATGTCACACCTTCGTAGCGCCGCGATTGGCGGCGTTAAGCGAAACTGTTCCATTGGCCCTTAATGCTGCACCGCGCTCCCACATCCAGCAATCGCTTGCTGCACCCGCGGCATCAAGATGCGCGGAGCGCTGTCTGCCGTTGCCGCCTTCCTCTCGCTCGCTGCGCCTGCATTTTCGCAGCGTTGATGTCGGCGCGATTCTCATGGAGTGGCAAACTTCACCATCACTCTCCACGGCACAACATCATAAAACGGCCAACTTCAAACGTCCCATACAAACTCCAAGTGCGTTGTCTGTGGTCGGACTAGCGGGCGCACACAACCCCTCGAGCTCACTATTCAACTTGCTCGTCTCCAGGCAGAGAGAGAGAGAGAGAGAGAGAGAGGGAGCGAGAGCGGCTTCTCCAGTGTTAAGCTCTACACCTCGCCATGGCCCCGCAACCGCAGCCCAGCCACCCCGTCCGGCCCGTGCTGCTGGACCCGCAGCTGGCCGTCGTGCACACGTGCGGCATCACCTTCTCGCCGGTCAAGCGCGGCTCGCGCGACATCCTCGACACGCTCAAGCACCAATGCGACTGCGCGCCGCGCTCCGTGTCCATGGGTGAGTACGTGGCCAGCCCGCGCGTGTCGTCGGGCCACGTGCAGGGCTTCGCCAAGGAATCGGACCACCTGCTGGCCGAGCCGTCCTACGCCATCGACGTGCACAAGACGGCGCCTGTGGACGCCACCGCGCAGAAGGAGCCGGCGCGCGGCACGAGCTCGCTCTGGGGCTCCACGTTCACGCTGAGCAACACCATCCTGGGCTCCGGGACGCTCGCCGTGCCCTTCGCCATCGCGTCCAGCGGCTGGCTGCTGGGCAACGCCATCATGCTGGCCATCGCCATGATCACGCGGTACTCGGTGCACCTGCTGCTGTCAGCCAGCGACCGCGCGGGCAGCAACTGCTCCAAGACGTACGAGAGTCTCGGCCACTTCACCATGGGCGCGGTCGGCACGCGGCTGGCCGAGTTCACCTTCATCTTCGGAGGCTTCGGCACGCTCGTGAGCTACCTCATCTTTGTCACGGACCTGTGCGCCGCGGTGCTCACGGTGTCGGCCCAGGACAAGTGGATGATCACGGTCGCTCTCGTGGCGACGGTCGTGTTCCCGCTGTCGCTGAGCCGCCGCATTGGCAAGCTGTGGCTGGCCTCCGTGCTCGCCATTCTGTCGATCATGTACGTCGTGGCGTTCGTCGTCGTGGCTTTCTTGGCCGCGTACAATGCGGACGGAGCGGCGGTCGCCCCGGGCGTGCAGGCTATTCGGCTGGATGCGGGCAGTGTCTACACGGTGACGCTGCTGATCTCTGCGTTCGCGTGCCACAACACGGCGCTGCCCGTGTACGAAGAGCTCAAGGACCGCACGCTGCCGAGGATGAACCGAGCTGTCGTCGGCGCTATCAGCGTGGCGTTTGTGCTGTACGAAGTCATTTCGCTGTGTGGATACCTGCAGTTCGGGTCGGAGACCAAGGACAACATCCTGCTCAACTTCTCGCCCGAGTACGTCTCGCAGCACAAGTCAGTCGCGGCGCCTCTGCTGGTTGGGCAGTTGTGCATGGCGTTGGCGCTGGTGCTCACCACTCCAATTGCCATGTGGCCCTTCCGGTCGTGCGTCTTGAGCGTGTACCTGCGTGTGAAGAACGGCGTGCAGACCCCTAGCCACGAGGCGACATACAAGGAGTACGTGGGTGTCACGGTGCTTAGCCTGCTTCTCATCCTGACGTGCAGCGTCTTCGTGCCGTCCGTCAAGATCCCGCTGAGCATCGTGGGCTCCGTTTCGGGATCGCTGTTGATCTTCATCATGCCGGCGCTGTTCTTCCTGCTGCAGTCGACGGGTCCTATGCTAACTCGTGAGCACACCGGCCCGCTGCTCATGCTCGGTGCGGGTGTTGTTGTCGGCGTCCTCGGTCTGTCGTTGACTCTGTTCAAGCTGTACCGTGAATATTATTAAGATAGACATTATCTAACCCCCCCCCCCCAAGTAAGTAAGTAAAAGCTCATATATATTCTCCGCTCCACTTCTCTCGCCTTCCGTCCTGCATTGGTCTCAAGTACGAGGAACCATACTCCTGCATCAAGAAGTCCGCAGGATCAGCCACCGTGTCGTACTCAACTCCATTCAAAGTCACTTTCGAATACGGCAGCAACTTCTCATCCGGAATGCTGTCGTTCCACCTCTGGGTGCGCTCAATATTCCAGTGTCCACCAACCTCCGGGTCTGGTTCCATTCGATACAGATCAAGGTACGGCCCTGTGCACGACTCAATGGGGGCAGCCAGGGTCGGATCATACAACCTCGCAGCTAGCGGATGCGTCGGCGCTACACAAACCCTCGAGATACTGTCCATGAAGACGTGATACCCCCTTGCTTGTAGCCTCCTGGTCACAATAGGCATCGGGTCGTCCTGCAGTTGATATGCTACATCCACATCTTCCGTGAACGGGATGATCCCTCCATCTCTCACCGCGCCCAACAACGTTCCGAACACAAGTGCGGGCTCACCCCCCGCCCGTTCCAACTCTGTGTACACGTCCACCAGCAGCATATGCAGCACACTGGCCTGGCACGGAGCTCTCCTTGTCTCCGTCAGTAAAGCCGTTCGGTCAGCCCCCGCACACTCTTCCTCATCGAACCTCGTGGTGATCGGCACACAGTTCTCCCACGTTTGGTAGTTCTGCAGGCTGTCGTCGCACAAATAGTCGTGATGGCCCTCGAACCGCGGAGCTCTCGTCCCTAAGGCTGCCACCCAGCGGTAGAACGGGTCCGTGGTATCTGTGACTGCAACCTGGTCGGGGGAGCAGCTCCAGTCGTCCGACGCTATGGTGAAGTGATGGTCATTGGCAGTTTGGCGCAAGGGGAGGAAGGCCTTGTTCGGAGACGATGCCAACACGGGCGACAGACCCAGCAGCAGCAGCCACACGACTTGATATGCCATCTTGAGCAAGTCCTGCGTTGTGGACCACATACTCTTCAACTTTACTTACCTACCGAGAATTTCACCGCCAGTGGCAAGAGCACCATCGTCTCATTCAGTGAGAGTTTCTGCGATCCTGTTGCTGGTTTTGCTAGTTGGACACAACATCAAGGACCTCAGGAAGGTTGTCCGACGACGCAGCCGAATCGTAGTTTCGAGGTGTATCCTTCACTTTGATGCTATTATCAGTTGGCAAGCTGGTACCAGCAGCTTGCTTAGTCCCGCACAAGCTGGTTGTACTGGCAGTGAGGGCCCTGCAACTTGAACCGCCCTCTTCCTCGACTAAGAGTTGAGCATGTTAGGTATAAGAACTGTCATTAAAATAATACACGATGCAAGTTGTAGCCCTCTTGTCCTTGTCGAAGGCCGTTTAGCTATTGGCAGCAGAACATTTCATCAGGATGTAGTTGCACCAACACCTCGTAGCCTGTCATACCAGCAATTTAGCGTCTAGTGAAGGAACCAAAGCATGGCGAAGCGGTTTTCAGTGGCGGCAGCATCGGTCGACTGCGAATCGAAGGTGTCAATGGAGAAGCGCGTGATGGAGGCGATGGGAATCACCCACGGCGACGTGGTGCTGCTCACTCAAGGTGGACGAAAGACGGTGGCTCTAGCCCACCTCGACGAAAGCGACGAAGCTCAACCTGGAGTGGCCCGTGTGAGCACCATTATGCGTCGCAACCTTCACGTGGACATCGACGACGACGTCACGGTGACTGGACTTGGCAGCGACGTGCCGAACGGGAAGTTTATCCGCGTCCTCCCCATCGACGACACTGTCGAGGAAGGCTTGCTGGGGGAGAACCTGTTCGAAAATTATCTGCAGCCTTACTTCGCCGACGCGTTCCGCCCTGTTCAGCAAGGCGACCTCTTCCTCGTGTGCAGTCAAGACGGCGGGCCAGACGTCGAGTTCGTGGTGGTGGAGACGGATCCCGCGCCGTACTGCATCGCAGGCCCCAAGACGGACATATTCTACAACGGAGCATCCGTTTCTCGCCACGACGTGCAATGATGACAACGCTAAAGTAAAACACGCAGCGTAGACTTTTTAACTTTTATAAAATGACGAGTTGGGGGTTTGAAAGGACGGGCGTTTCGTGCCTTCATTGCGCTAGGAGGCCTCCATCCAGCAAGACAATGACCACCCCAGCCACTGGGAGCAGCCAGCGCGCACCAGCTGACGATGAGGCAGCGCGGAAGGTGCGCATCCGTGCTGCGTTCGACATGTTCGACAAGGAAAAGAAAGGATGCGTCATTCAAGAGTGAGTTCCTGCAAACGCGAAAGCGATCTACGCGTAGGGTGGGAACTATTATAACCTGTTGGTTTTGCTCGTTTGTTTGCAGAGAAGTGAGCACGATCATGCGGTACCTCGGTGCCTACCCGACCGAGAAGGATATCATCAAGAAAATCCTTCCAGAGGTACATGGAAGCAGGCGCGTTTGACGCTCCTCGACACTGTTCTCAACCTGGTGATGTCGTGCTGCGACGTTAGATGCAAGAGGACGAACCGTCAACGTTTGTGACGTACGACCGCTTCGAGAAAAAGATGCTCGAGGTGCTTTACACCAACGAGTATGAACCCGACACGGATGAAACTTTACTCGCCGCATTCCGTGTAAGGAAGACCCCCCCCCCCACACACACTTGTTGCTTGTTGACCACTTTCCACGTGAATCTTACAATGAACCGTTTGCTTGAGTCAGGTGATCGACACCGAGAAGAAGGGCTACATTGAGGCCGAGGTGATGCGCGAGTTGCTCAGCACGAAAGGCACTCCATTTCGTGAGAAGGAGATGGAAGGTATGCAGGTTCTTTTCTTTTGATTGTCTTTCACGAAGCTAACTCCAAACCTTTTTTTTTACAGCTTTCCTTGCTGCCGCAAAGGACCCGCCGACTGGACGAATTTACTACGAAGACTACATTGCAGTGCTCACCCAAGCTCTGGATCCGAAGAAGCTTTGAGCGCTTCACGTCGACGAAGACCTCACATCTCGAGTCCACAACCCTTAATCAATGCTACAACGCTACGGTGACTCTGCGAACTGTCTTTGGTACTGCACGAACAGCCACAACTTGAGGAGTTTGTGTCTGCTGCAGCTGAGTCTGCACGCTACTACAAGAATTTCTGGTAGCTTCCGAACGCGTGGAGGTCGAGGCGGTAGCAGCCTTTTGCAAGGGTTGCAAAGGTGTCGTACGCACGACTCGACCGGCTGGAACTTCCGGAGCTGCAAACTCGCTCAAGTTCACACGAACTTGGACCACCTTCCTCGGTCTCTTCCCTGGGACGGAGTCTGACCGCGGCCGCGCGTTTTGTGGCGGCTGAGCATTTGGTTCTAGTAAAGGCAAAGATGGTCGAGCGACGCCACCTTCCACTACTGCAATCGATGACCCGGCGAGTGCCGGCGCGCTGCGTAAGCGAGCAGAAGCCCCCATCGTCTTGCGAATCAGGTGTTCTGCGCTTTCGTGCATGCCTAGTCGGCGCTTCTCCGCACGAAAGCCGCCGGCATTCTCCTTCTCGTCATGCTGCAGCGCCAGCGTATACTCTTGGATCGCTTGGTTGAACTCCCCCTCGGAGTTGTAGCACCCGGCACTGTACGATGCAGCAGAGGATAAGTACGTGTACCGTAGCAAGGCTTAGCAACCAACGTCTCCGCTAAAACCCACCGAGCGTAACGCGCCATGACATGGTTCGGATTCAACTCGAGGACGCGTGAGAAGTCTCTTTGGGCGTCGTCCACCCGGCCGCTCTTGAAGAGTGCCATGCCCCGACTGAACCGCCCGTGGACATCGTCCGGTCGGCAGCGCAGGATCTCGGAAAAGTCCCGCACCGCTTGATCCCACAGCTTGGCTTTCATGCAGGCGTGGCCCCGTACAGCGCGCGAATGCAGGCAGGACGGGTCCGTCTGGAGCACTGCATGGCACTCACTGATCAGCCGGTGGATGTCGCGGAGACCGGGATCTGATCGAGGGTCCGACGTCGTCGAGGAGCTGCTCATGCTGCCCTTGCACTGCACCAGCCCGGTTTGTCCTGGAGAACATTTGGCTAGCGTTCTGGAAAAAGCTGTGGGGGACAGTCGAACACCAAGGTCGCCCGCCTAGAAATAGCTGTCGAACACCTGTATCGCCTGTCTTATGACGTACCCGCAGCTTGAGCTGCGCCTCTTTCGCGAACACCAATCCACGAAAGCACCCTGCGTTGAAGCAGATGGATGACGGAAGGGAAGGGCAATGCCCTCTCGACCACTGGATCCGTGCCAAGTTGCGACTCGCGGTCCATGTGCACAATGCGACGACGGCTTCGACCAGCATTTCCAGGGTGGCGTACGACCGCATGTTGTATTTTGTCACACGAAGCGATGGGGGGCAAGGCTTCGACTGGGGCCTGGGGTTGCATTGCTCGCTCATGATGCCCTTGCCGGTGCATGTGCATTGTAATGCTTCGTCCTGAGACCCTGGTCTCGCAAGGAGTGATTAATGCCGGCTGGTGCTGACGGCCGCAGCGCCACCGAGAGATACGGCACCCATCACTCGAGCTTTCATTGACCTGAGGCTGCTGCTTGTCGTGCTTACGTCGAGCTCTCCATGGCAATCAAAAGCAGCGCGAAACGCTTCTACGTGCGTGGTCGGCAGTGCTGATGCCGACGACGGCACCGGCGCAAGCGTCGCTCGATTCTTTGCAAGAGCAGGTTTCGCACGCGCAGCTCGAAAGTTTCGCGCGCAAGTACTTGCCCAGCATTGGCACTGGCCGACCGAAAACTTGGGAGGATTTTCACGAAGGACAGGGCGACACTTGCTCCAACTCGGGCTTTCGACAGTCCGGACGGCGCTGCCGTCGGAGCAGATGTCCGAGGGCTCTCCCATTCTCAAACTTCCCCACGAATTCCTTGAAACTGCGCTCACAGTGGGGAAATGGCCATCTGTGCGATGGCGCGAGTCGTACGTGGCGAGACAAACACCCATCTACAGTCAGCCCCTGGTACTAATAGCACGATTTATTAGCTGGCAGAGTCCCATGAAGAATCGATTCCCCCAATCGTCCATGCTTGAAACGTTATGCCGCATGCGAGACTGCAATGGTGCTACGCTAGGAATCGAAAAGAGGGATCGGACTACTTCGGAATGGTAATTTTCGCGTTGGCAGTGCGGTCTTGCGGCTCTGTGGGGCGGATGATGCGCTGTCCTGCAGCTCATTGCCCTCGTACTGTAACGTCACCTTTGCAGCTTCAAATGCGGTTCGTGGCGCGGACGCGGCCCAGCTGGTATCGCACGCACTCTGCGAGCTCGCACGCCACAACTTCTCGCCGTTCGAGCAGATCTCTCTGGACATTTCAGGCGCTTGTGGGGCATTACGCTCCGCTACAATCTTCAAGACCCGAGGTCTCGAAGATTGTGTACAGCTCTTTTTCGCGTCGTGAAGTTGTAAGGCTGTCCTTCGCACAGCAAACTGAACCAATCCGATATCACAGGGTATGTTTTGTTGTAGTATTTATATGGTACATCACTCTTTTCCAAATGAAACGTCGCGAGCCGTTTTATTAAGTATAACAGTATTGTTTAAGTCTCAGTCAAATTGTCCCATCGCCTGCTGCTTCGAGCTCCAATCTCGGTTAGCTGGAACTTTGCGGTCTGACTCCCTGCGAGTCGGTCCAATGCAACCGTTACCGCGATCCTCTGCCCTCGTGGGTAAATTACTGTATCCTGCTATCGTCTGTCTGCCCGTGGCCGCTCGTCGCAGCTTGTGATCATTCTGCAATCTGCTCGCTGGCACGAACTCGACCTCCTGCCTGCTTGTCTGCCTGCTTTCTCTGCTCCAGAGACACTCGCTCAGCCTTCGCACTCCTTCACAGATCCCTTTTTACAAGATGGTCAAGGTGGCGATGCCCGCGAAGATGGCGCTGGCCACGTGCCTCTACGCGGCGGTGGCGTCGGCGGAGACCGTCAACTTCGTCAACAAGTGCTCGTACCCCATCGAGCTCTACCACAGCCAGTCGGGCTCGTCCGCCACCAAGGTGGCCGACATCCCCGTCGGCAGCAGCCACACCGAGGACGTGTCCGGCCCAGCGAACATGTACCGCCACACGGCCGACAACTCGGCCACTCTGCTGGAGATGGCCTGCGACGGCACCATTTGGTACGACATCAGCATCATCCCGCCGCTCCCGGGCTACTGCACGAGCTACGAGGACTGCAAGAACGGAGACAAGAAGGGCTTCAACGTGCCCATGTCGGTGGAGCCCAAGAACAACGTCGGGAAGGGCTCCTGCTCGTCGCTGTTCTGCGCCAGTGACGACAAGAACGCTTGCTCCGACGCATACCAGTTCCCCATGGACAACACCAAGACGCACAGCTGCCCGACCGGCACCGGGTACGACGTGACCTTCTGCTACGCCGACCAGTCGCAGCAGCAGCAGCAGCAGTCTTCGCCTGCTTCCACGACGGCTACCCCGGCTTCCACGACGGCTACTCCGGCTTCCACGACGGCTACCCCGGCTGCCACCACGGCAGCCCCTACGCAGGAGGAGCGCGGCGCCACCCAGCAGAGCAGTCAGAGCAGCGGGAAGCAGGGCACGGTGCAGAGCTACTCGGACCTGGGCACGGTCAAGACCAAGTACGAGTACAAGGGCCAGAACGCTGGCAACGTGGCTGGCTCGTACGATCGCGTGACGGACTTGGGCAGCTGCACTAAGGAGTCCGTGAGCGTGCAGAGCCCCGTGGGCCCCTTGTCGGAGCCCGTGACCATGATCTTCCGTGGACCCTGCACCATTGAGAACATCGCCGTGTTCTCGGACGAGGGCGGCAACGGCACGTGGAACCGCGTGTCGTCGTACTCGCGCCAGGACGGCACGGTGGACAACCTCACCTTCATGAACAACAAGAACATCGACTACTCTGGCCAGAACAAGCACGGCCCCCAGGGCTACGCTTCGGCTGACGGCAAGGACACGGCCGACCAGCCGACGATCTTTGAAGGCGAACTGAGCGAGGCTTCGGACCCGTCCAAGATTGGCGGTGGCCCGGGCATCCAGACCGGCGCAGAGATCAACATTATGACCGGCGAGAAGTGCAACGGCCAGTGCCTCGGCTTCGCTGGTGACAACGACTACCAGGGCTGGAACGGCGGCAAGAAGGCGTTCGTGACGGAGGTCAAGATGCCCAAGGGCAGCACGCCCAACCAGCCGGCCATCTGGATGCTCAACGCCCAGGTGGTGCACTCGAACCAGTACGGCTGCAACTGCCGTGGCATGGGCTCCGTGGGTGGCTGCGGTGAGCTTGACATCGCTGAGGTGATTGAGACCTGCGACGCGCGCGACAAGGTGACCACGCACTACTACTTCTACGACGGCTCCGTGCTGACCCCGGGTGGCGACAACTTCGCTTCTCGCTCGTACGACGAGACCACCGTGTACGTGACGCTCATCGACGACTCGAACGAGGGCCTGATCAAGATCGTGGAGCTCGCCAAGTTCGACTTCACGCAGACGGAGCTGGGCTCGCTGTACCAGCAGCTGGTGGACTGCTAAGCTGGTCAAGTGTGGCGGTAACGTGTTCGTCTTACGTGTACACTCACCGGGTTGCCCGTGATGCCAGTGAGGCGTGCGCGTCATCGACGAGGGGAGATGAAGCCTTCGTATTCACAGCCCTCAAGCTGCAGTGTGTCTATATACTATCCATACTTGGGAGCGGCAGTTTTTCTTCAAATACACGAGCCATTTTGATGCATGATATCCTTGGGTCCTTCTTCCCTGTAAGCGAGGGATCTACACATATGTCATCCTAGTTGTAAGAAATAGCTTTGAATCCAGCACAAGAACTGTATTGAGCTCAGAGCATGAAATTAATGGCAAGCAGCTCGACGTTCTTGTTGATGGCGCAAACGTCGACCTACTGAACGGTGCGAGTCAAGGCGTAACGCCTCCATCAAAATTGCATTTGGATATATACAAATGTGTCACCAAGCTCACTCAAGATGAAAGGAGCCACCTCTTTCACTGCTTCGTCGATAGCCACCGACAACTACGCCTTGAAGCTTTAATCTTAAAAAAATACTAGTGAGGAACTGAGCATAAGATTGCAACGAAGAAATACAATCGTAAAGTAAAAGGATATGCAGAGTTCTTCTCGCGAACTAAAGTTTAACCTTTTTATATTTGAGTGCAGCAGAAGATCGGTTTGAAGAAGCAGAGGACTTCGTGACTCCGGATAGCGGCATCTCAAGGCATCCATTGGAGGCTACGTCCCAGTATGCAACATGTACCGCAATTTGTGGTTTATTTTGGTTTTACTAATTGGATGAAGTTTATTTTTCTATCCCAGTTGTGGTGTTTTCAGTTGGTTCAGCATTTGCCCACAGGTGCGTACTTCGTACTATGCAGTGGACTTGAATCAAAAAGTGACGAAGACGACACGCATGATCAACAGCTTCGAGGCGCTACCATTGGGCCCTTCATCAAGCAACCCATCAACTGGAAACAACAGTGCGATCGAGTACGACAAAACCAAGCTCATGTTACCTCCATAGTTCATCAAACAGGTCGAAGGCGGTAAGCAGAATACAGCTCTAAGTAGGTTCGCTTGGTTCTTACTACCGGTAGCTTATCCAGCAATAATCTGTTCAAAACATTGGCAATTCACACAAGTCCGTAAGTGACGAGCAACTAAACACTTCAAAATTATCATCAGCTGCATACCTTGCTAATGTGCTCAAGCAACTGCGCGTCCACGCCGACGCTGGCCCCACTGTCTTCACCGGGAAGCCGGGCATTGAACTGGCGGAAGAAGTTGTTAAGCTCATCGCGGTCCCGTTTGGCAAGCTCGTACTGCTCAGCATGGAGTAGATACGTCTTCAAGAACAGCAGCGCGCACGCGTCAATCGCGTTCGCCAACACAGCCTTGGTCTTGACAGATTGTTTCGGCTGCGTATCCTCGTCTTCCGCCATCAGCTGATCGAGCATAAAGTCCATTGCGAGGCTCAAGTGACCCAAACCCGGGCTACTGTTCATGGAGCGCGCTTCACTGGGTGGAATAAAGGCAAGCAGCGGCACGAGCTGCTCTTCATCCACATATCGCACACCGTCCACAACGAGGATAGCATCGCGATCAGTCAAGGAAGCGGTCCACTTAGCTAGCAACAGACTCGATAGACGCACGACCTCCACTAACTCGGTCTCCATCTCTCGGTGGAACTCTGTAAGCTTCCGCTTCTCAACCTCCCGTACAGCCTCCAAATGGCCGTGCAGCAGTGTTTGGTGAGCGTACGTGAACGCCGATGGGGATCGAGGCGATCGTGGCGATTTGGGGGTGAGGTTAGCGCCAAAGCCCACTATGGCTTTGCTGCGTGGCGATTTAGCTTGTTTTTGCTTTTGTGTTTTCTCCTTGCGCAGGCGAAGAATTTCCGCGGACGAACTGCCAAGGAGCACACATGCACGTCGTAGCATCTGTCGACTCTGTTCCATAAGAACAACAGCATTTGTCGGGAAGGCCTGACGCCAACGCTTCCGTCGTGCTGTAGTTCCACTCAGAGCGCCGAGTAACCGTAGCAAAGACTGGTGCTCTGCAAGAATAGCGCGTGTCAAACGCTGGTAGGTGGCAGGCTGGACTGCGGCAAGCATGAGTGCTTCAGCGTGAGACATAAAATCCCACACGTCTTCATCAGCAGAATCGACTCCAGTCTGCAGACGAAGTAAACCACTAACGAAATCCAGCACAAGGCACCACAGGCGGTGTGCCAAGGACCGGCGTAGGTCTTTCTCTTCCATGCCGTCATCTGCATCAGCACTCAACGAAGACACGTAGCCGCGCAACTTGCTGCTAGTTTCTTCGCGCTCCATCTGAGCCTGGAGCAGAGGCAGCAGTTTTGTCGATAGCGTTGACAGCAACTGCAGGCGAGACGGTGAGCGAGAGTTGCTACTGTTCTTTAGCATAACACGCTGGCATAACTCAGCGTTCGCTGGGTTCCACACCACTGCAGCCAACCCGCGTAACACCTGGCATGCTTCCTCTTGTTTCGCAGCCACTTCCTTGCTGTATGACGAAGGGCGGAAGCGCTGCACCAGCAAGTGAAAGAGGGCACCAATGCCCTGCTGATCGTGCTCCAGCTCCTTTACAAACGGGTTAAGCTGCACCGCATTTGCCATGCGCAGCTTTGGCTTGGACGAAACAGGAGCATCTACACTGCTAAAGCTGTCGAGAACCTCCTGGAACAGGCACCAACTTAACTGGAACAGAGCTTGGGTCGATTTCGTAGGCTCTGACCGGTCGTCGCATAAAGTGATGGCGTTCATGCAGTGTCCAATTAGCTTCACCTGCAAAAGGGGCTTGGGCGGCGAAATACACTCCATATCGGTGTCTCCGTCGGTGTTGCGGTTTGGGTGGTTATTGATCTTGCTCAAGTGACGCACAAGCAGTAATGCCGCTGTGAACAGCGACGTGTGCAATGCGTCTGTCACCGAATCCACCTTTTCCTCGAAGTCCGTCACCAAACGAGCAATGAAGGGGACTGCGGTCAGTTCGATGGAAGAGGCATACATCGATTCGCTGTTGGCACCCAGCCGCACGAGCTCCACCTCACGCGCAATATGAATCATCGAGTCGTGCACTGCACTCGCGGTCTTCTCTATGACGGCCAGTAATTCAAGTGTCGTTCCGGCGTCAAGTTTGAGGTTGGGGTCTGCACTAGATCCTTCAAGACGTTGTCGCGTCTGTGATAGCTTCGGGTCACGCGTCTTGCGTACAACAAGACACAACTGATGGTGAAGCATTGACACCAAGAGCTGCACAAGATCATGCAGATGTAGCAGCACAAAGTAGTCGAGAACTTCGTCCTGCGTTTCATGTTGATTCACTCGAATCTTGATCACGTCCGCTAGCACCTGGATCATCTCGAATGACGTGCGATCACCAGAAAATCGTGACGAAGAGAGCACACTTTCGGAACTGGAGGCGGAGGATGTCAATGCTGTCAGACGCACCCTTGAAGTACTGCCTGAGCTTCCCACACTGCTGCGGGGAGGTGACGAGATCATCGACTCTTTCCGCTTGAGACGCCTCGGTGTTGTCGTCTCGCTCGCCTTCTCAGTACCAGATGTAGCCTCGGCCCCACCCGCCTGCAGGCAGCACAACTCCATAAACACTTTCCACTTGGCCAGGGAAAAGAGCTGTGCGTGGAGGTAGGCCGCTTGCAAATTGCTCCATTGAACTAACTTGAGCGCACCTACATCCGCAGGAGAAGTCTGCAACTTGAAATCTCCACCAGCGCTGAGCTGCCATTTCAGCGCACGGGCATCACAAATAAGACCTTCCAGGTACATCGAGATACTGCCGACTGGAATTTCGCTGAGAAGGTTCGTCATGGGCATGCTCAAGTTGCAAGCACGTCGGATAGACGACGCGTACTGCTCCAATTGTGCCGGTGAGTAGTCCAACCGAGTGAACGTACGCAACCAGTGCGAATACAACCCCTCTTTTCTGAACGACTCTAGCACATCCACTAGCGGGTGGTTACTTTGCTTTGAAGCTTGGTTGTGCCACTCGTACGACACCAACTGGAGGATTAGGCCGCGGGCCAAATAACCGTAAGCACTAGATCGCCCAATGTACGCCTCGGACCAACTGGACGGGCTCTCCACATCTCCCCTGCCTTGAGCAGTGGCGGCAGCCAGCTCCATATCCAGCAGTCCTCGTTCCTCAACTGACTCCAACGGCATGTGGATCTTAAGCGCACGAGTAACATTCGACCAGAACGTGGGGCGCGCGCGCAGTGCTGCCATAATTTTAAGGTGCACGCCAAGACCGTTGTGGATGGCACCCTTCCACACCTGCACGAGGAAAGTCAACAGGGCGCAGAAGAGATCAGAAGACTGTTCCAGGAGCTTTTCTGAAGCCTCGAAAAAGCGTTCCAGTAATGCCACGAAAGGCAAGGGGTCTCCCTCAGCATTACCGTCCTTCGTGCTCTCGGACTCGTCGTCTTTCTTGCTATCACCACCGAATAGTAGCAGTGCCAGGAAACCCGGTTGATGTTCTAAGCACAGTGTCAGCATCTCAATGACCTCTTTTCGCAACGCCAGCTGCTGTGTCAACGACACTCGCAGCAGCTGTGCAAACATTCCACGCACGAGAGGAAGGTCCTGGTATCCATGAAATAGAGCAACCAAGGAGTGCATTGAAGACAGCTCGCGACTCTCTCGTTCCTGGCGGTAGTC
Organism: Phytophthora pluvialis; assembly: GCA_001314425.1. Lineage (NCBI taxonomy): Eukaryota > Oomycota > Peronosporomycetes > Peronosporales > Peronosporaceae > Phytophthora > Phytophthora pluvialis. The sequence continues at coordinate 28,636 of LGTU01000323.1, forward strand.
TAGAACGACAGCGGCATGCTGTAGAATCTGCAAAGACCAGTAAGGAATTCCAGGCGCCTTCTCCAGCGAATATCCCAGATATCCTCCGCAGAGTGTGACAATTGTCAGCGATCTACGCCTTTTAGGGCCACCATCGTCAATAGGCGTTAGCAAAATCGTTCGAGCAGCTTGAGCATCCAGAGTTTTCTTTTCGTCTGTGGCGAGTAATGCCACGAATCGCAAGCACGTCGTCACGAGCGACTCAAGTTGGACTATATTGACACCAGTACTGTCAGTTTCGTTCTCATACACCAACGGGAAATGACCGTCACTGTCGGAGTTTGCATCTTCGTCGTTGTCTGATATAGCAATGCTGTTCCAGTTGACCAGATGACCCTCCATTGATGACAGCACGGCGTATGATGAGCGTAGCAGCTTCATAAGTAGAGACATGTCCGTCGACAGCGTCTCACGCAATGCTGTTTCAAATGCCCGAACCATTTCGTTCTGCTCCTGGACGTACTTGCGAGGAAGTAATAGTACATAAAGTAAACGGAAGCACCGTTCCGTCACCTCGCAACGCTCACTGGTGGACGCAAATTTCCAGCTCTCGTGGGTAGACAACACTTCAATCGCAAACTCGGCTGCGCCAACAAACCAGAGCCTCTCCATTGCAACAAACGTTTGAGGTCCCACCGAATAATCCTTATCGGCTGAGGTTGGATTAGCAAGCGTATGTGCCTCCTTTGAAAGGAACCACCGTACCACGCTCATGAAGACTTCCTGCGTTGCCAATACGACCGGGTACTCTCCCGTCAATCGCTCCTGCAATTCAAATAGCTTCTTGGCACTCTTCACAATCAGATTCACGCACTCTTCCTTTCCACCACCGAGCGAAGAATTCATCAACAACTCCACTCCAGATGTGGTCGCCAGAAGCGTTCGAAGAGCAATGAAGGACGCTGCAACCAAGTGCAGGTGAGCCGCTGACCACGTGCTCTCACCATCCAAAGCCATACCTTCCGCAGCAGCCCCCGGGGAAGCATGCAAAAAGCCATCAAGAACTCCTAGCAGGAGCCGGAGCAAATGAATGCCTCCATCCATGCCGAACGAGTTCATTGTGCTAGCATCGCCCATATTAGTATTCCCGAAGTCGAAAGGCCCCGCGTTACCGAGCTGCCCCAGAATTTGCTCTCGTGTGTGACGGTCCCGGATGCCCCATGATACCAAACTTTCCCTTGATGCTGAAAGCAGCGTTGGCAGTGCAATCTGCTGCCTCACGAGCTGAGATACGTAAACTTCCGGCGAAGGAAGTCGGTGCCCAATCCACCAACGACGAAGTCTTGCCTCGCCCCAACGGCGTTCCATCTCCCCCAGCACGAACTGGCCACCATCCTGCTGCTGACCTAGCTGTACGATTAATTCGAAGAACGCCGTAAGCACACTAACATCTTCTGCATTCGTGCGATGTAGGTCAGCAAAAGACCCCGACTGAAGCCCGGCCACAAAGTTGTCTGAGCTTAGCATAAGCGAGTCCCACAACGAGGAAACATTCTTGTCTTCGTCGCTTTCTGAAAGGAGCCATTCAACTTGTACATCATCACCAGACTGCACAGTCGTGCCAATCGTTCCTGCAGGCACCACCAACCGACCCTCTGCATCGTCGTAAGCAAACGAATGCGTGCACTGTACCCTTCCAGGATCGCCGGCAACTTCACAAAAGTATTCTGCGGGTGGCGCTGGACGGCAGACACCACTAGTGACCACACGTCCTTCCAGTCCAGCACGCGGCTTGCTGAAATACTTAAGTACCTGGCGAAGCACAACTGGCGACGACACGCCCTGGTAATTGCAGCAAAGCGCCGTAAACATTTGAACGCACGGCAGCAAGCTGTGAGGTAGACTGGCTCGAGCTTTTGTGAGCAGATCACGAAGCGCGACACCTTCTCCGTCAGCTACAATGTCCGTCATGCTGCTGTCTTCGGCATCAATTCCAAGAGTCTGCTGAGCCACTCGCGCGCTCGAAAGAGCAGGCAACACAAACTTCACCATAGCGTGCAGCTGCTGCGCGCCATCAAGGTTTTCCATGTAGCCCAGCGAGGACAGCATGTCATTCATAAAGGCTGCCACCACGTGCTGATAGGTAGGAACGCTATCAAGACTGATCAGGAATTGCGACTGAGTCGCATTAGCACCACGCAGTCCGGCAGATGCAGCCACATTGGGCAGCGCCCAAAGCTTCTTAGCGTGAAGACTCAACGGCCGCAAGAGTGTCGTGTTGTCAGAATCCGCGTAGTCGCTGCGGAACACCAACGAGCGCAGCAGCGTGTTCAAGTAGTGGAAGCTGTGCAGTCGCTCCGCCGCTGTCAACGTGTGCTGCAGCATAACCTCCAGCTCCTGCACTTCCTCAGTCTCGCGATTAAACCCTGCAACTTCCCTGTACTGCCGTCCCAGCAGAGTAGCCCACGCCAGCAGCAGCACCCCGGGCACCGGCGACGCCACAGATTCCTCACTCCTCGAGTCTGGAACGCCGCACAACTCCGTCAAAAAGAAACTCTTCGTCACTTGCTGCAATGCTCCGCGCTCCTGCACTGCTCCAGCAGTGTGCAGCAGTCTCAGTGCCGCCAGCAGTCCCACCTGCGTCAACCGTCTTGCCGTCTCCTGCGCCACGGGCAGCGCCAACGTACTGGCCGTGAAAACCTCGTCAAACACGCGCACTTCCCAGCTGTGCACCGTTTTGGCAATCTTCACCGCACTGTCCAGCGTGGCCTTCTCCCTGGAGGCCACGAGGGTCAGCAGCAGCAGCTCCCGCAGCAGCGCCTCCTCCTCCAGGAACTGCAGCTCCCAGGCCACGAGCGCCCTGCGCTCCGCCGCGCCGACGCCCGTGAACCTCGGCGGCTGGTAGAACTGCCTCCCGTGGACCTCGTCCAGCAGCGCCTCGCGCAGTCCCTCCTTCAGCAGCTCGTCCACGACCTCCTGGGCCGCTTGGGCGTGGGGATGCTGCGGGTTCCTGGCCGCGCGCAGCAGCTCGCTCCTCACCGCGAAGAAGCCCCGTCTCTGGGCGAAGAACTGATGCCTCAGCTTGCCGTTATCCAGCGGGTTGTCGCTCTGCTGCGCGTGTTTGTCGCCCTTGTGCTGTTCCAGGAGCGTCTCGAGCGCTTTTCTCAGCTCCTGCGGGCCGCCCGAGGCCGGCAATTGCACGCTCGCGAGGAGCAGCGTCCAGCGCTTCTCGTCGCCCTTGGCTGGGGCGGATTCGTCCGCGGCGTTGCCGTCTTTTGCGGCTGAGAACAGCGTCAGAGCCGAGTTCTTCGGCGTCGCGGGGGGCGTCGCGCCGTCCCCGCCGCCGACGCGCCCGCCCAGCGGCACCACGCCCTGCACCGAGCGGATGGCGCCCAGCACGCGCTCCACCGAGAGATCCTCGCGTAGGCCGCGCCGTAGCCACGACAGCACGTGCGCCGGCGTCTCGACCTGAGTGCGCGCCATCGATTGCAATCTGAGCCATCGGTGGGCGGCACATCCAGGTGGTGTGCGCCACATTGGCCAACCTACGCACTAAACCGATCGGCGACGTTGTGCTGGTTCGTATCTAATGTGTACCACGTCAGCATGGTGTATCGTACGTACGCACACGTGCCTCCCCCCCGTCTATCCCGATTCCCCGCTAAATATCGATTATCAGACGGGTTTCTTTCGCCCGCCTGCCTATTCCTCGATATTGAACCCGGTCCAAGGTCGCGCAAGGAGCCACCTTCCTGCGCGCGTATCTCCCGCGCCCCGTCGACGCCGCGAGCACCTTCGTCGTGTAGCGCGCCGTCTCCTCTCTCTCTCTCTCGACGTCGTCCTCCACGCTGACGACGACTCTGGACCCCAGCGCCATCTGGGACGTGCTCGGTCAGGCCGCGTGGGAACTGGGCGGAGGGCTGCTGGGCCGCATGGCGCAGTTCGCGCACGGCATCTCGGCGCTGGACGTGACGCCGTCGACGTCACTCCATGCGCCCGTGTGGCTGCTGGGCCGGCGCTACGACGACGTGGCGGCCGCCGACTTCGACGCCTACAAGACCAACTTCGAGGCCATCCTCTGGTTCACGTACAGGAGGGACTTCCCGGCCATGACGCCCTACGAGTACACGAGCGACGCCGGCTGGGGCTGCATGCTGCGCTCGGCGCAGATGCTGCTGGCCCAGGCGCTGCAGCGTCGCCTCTTGGGGCGGGACTGGCGTCTCCCGGCGCTGTTCGAGGCCGAGCTGGACGCCAGACTGCCCGCTACGTACGTGCAACTGCTGCAGTGGTTCGCGGACTCGCCCGACGTGGAGTGCCGCTACTCGATCCACCACATGGTCAAGCTGGGCATGCAGTACGACAAGCTGCCCGGGGAGTGGTACGGCCCCACGACGGCGGCGCAGGTGCTGAGGGACCTGGTGAACCTCCACAGACGCGAGTTCGGAGGGGGGCTGGCCATGTATGTGCCGCAGGAAGGGGTGGTGTACAGTGATGACGTCACGAGACTCTGCGTCTCGCACATTGAAGTGGAGGCAGTGGAGAAAGAAGTGGAGAAGGAGAAGAAGGAGACGGAGGAAGGCACGGCCCCGGAATTCTTTGACCCGCTGCTGCATCCGCCCACGACCGAGGACAGTAGCGACTGGAGCACGGCGCTGCTGATCTTGATCCCGCTGAGACTGGGACTGGACCAGGTGAACGAACGCTATGTGCCGGCTGTCGAGAAGACGTTCGCGTTCCCGCAGAGCGTGGGCATCATTGGCGGCAAGAAGGGTCACTCGGTCTACTTCGTCGGCACGCAGCAGGATCAGCTCCATCTCCTGGACCCACACGACGTGCATCCTGCACCGGAACTCAACGCTGCTTTCCCCACCGCGGTAAGTCTTCTAGCAATTGCTTTGCTTCTTTTCGTGCGATGAGGTCACCGGTTGATTGTGTTTATCTATGACGGTCTTTGGAATGACAGACACATTTACGGACGGTGCACTCCTCTCGCCCACTGGTGATGAACGTGACCACCATCGATCCGTCGCTAGCACTGGGCTTTCTGTGCGAAAACCGCGCCGACTACGAAGATTTCGAGCGGCGTGTACGTGTTCTTCACGATGAGGTAAAGGCTGACGGTGGCATGTGTCCGTTCTCAGTTGCCGCACACCGACCGGACTACGCAGCGAGTGGGGGTGACCTGCTCATGGCTGACTGCCTCTCGGGCGACGACATGAACGAGGACGAGCTTGCAAGTGCCAGTGGCGGTGCAGCCGGAACTGGAGAAGATGATGAAGACGACTACGTACTTCTTTGAATTGGGTCGGGGCCGATCAAGTCAATGCAAGCCGCCCAGTCGCCCTCCTGTATTATAGACGGCTTCATATCAAGACAAGGCAGCTAGCCACTATTCAAACTAGTCTCGAAGAACTGCATTCTAGTCTGACGAGTGTCTATGCCGTTTATGCCCAACCAGTACATGTGAGCGTTGCTCTGCAGCGACACAAGATCACCATTCGTTTTTGAGTCCACATGTTGGGCGCATTTTTCGTACTGTATTGTACATACTAACATTAAACAAGTTTTGTTGGCCTGACTGGTGCAGCAGGTCACTCAACTCTTGCTGGTCGTCATGCGCGTCAGTGTGGACATTTTGGGAGGAAAGCCGCGGATATTGGGAACTGTATGAAGGAGGGCAGCAGTGGTATCAATTGTCATGTAGTTTTAGGCTGTGTGCAGTTCATGGTGGCACACGAGGCATCTTGGATATTCTTCCAACGAAGGCGCCAAATCCGACATGCTATGATTCCCTAACGTCTAGAACTGTACCGCTGCGATCTTGGAAGTGATACCAAAGCCCATATCCCAAAAAACGCGCGAACGCGCATTCCCCAAAATCTGTCCGACAGTGAACCCATTATCGGGTTTAGAGTCAGACACAGCGTCCGATATTTTCTGGAAAACATGTTTTCCCCCCGTGTTGATCGTGTGGCGACGATCGCAAATCGCGATTCGCACAGAAGACGGCAGACACAACGACAACCGGTATGGAAGACTACGACTGGGGCCGCTTAAAAGACCAGGTCCGCCTTATTCGCGAGAACACAGTCTCAGCTCGCTCTCTCGCCACCTACCAAAACTCGTACTGCCGCTTTCTGACCTGGGTCATCAAGAATAAGCCACTCCTCGTCACACCGCAGTTTGCTGAGCGTCTCGGTGACGTTGCTTTTGACAGCTACGAACGCGCGTTAAGGGGGCCATCAACCAGGACCCCTGCATCGCCCCTCTTGGCTTCGAGACTTTGGACGCAGAGGCCTTCGTCACCTGACTCGTCACACTGAAACGAAATGATGGTGGAGCACTGAGCTATTCTGCTCTCAACACGCACAGAGCAGGCCTGTTCAACCTGTTTCGGGATTTTGGCTGCACAATGAGCAAAACGTTGGAGTCAGAGCTGACTACTTACTTCAAGGGACTAAAGCACAAGTTAGCCAAGGATGCGTCGAATGGAGTTAGCGAGATCAAGGTGC
>LGTU01000324.1:0-37074 GCA_001314425.1 Phytophthora pluvialis
TCTTGAAGAACGACTAGTTCCTTGAGCTGGAGCCAACGTCGTAGTCGCTTCCGTCTTGATCTTGCACTGCTGAAGTCGACTGACGAAGTGGACGACCAAAAACGATGAAATGTGCTGAGGTGCTGTACCAGCAGGTCCACGACCCCTGCAGCAAGTTCACGACCACCGCTCGGCCACTCATCGTTAAAATGTCTGACGTGGCGTCCTCATTTCCGAATCGACCTCCGTACTCCTCACCAGAACTCCCTTTGACCTCATCCAAATGGCAACGCAGCAATTCCAGATCCGCCGTGCTCTGCGTGCAGACGTCCACGAGATCTCCGCCATGATCCAAGAGCTCGCCGACTTCGAGAAGGAGTCGGACGCGAACCAGGCCACGCCCGAGAAACTACTGGAGACCGTCAACTTCGCCGACGACGTCCCACCCGAGCACATCCCCGGCTTCCCTCTGGCCGGCGCTCCGAGCCGCAAAGTGGCTCACTGCTTCGTGCTCACGATCGGTGACAAGGTCGCTGGCATGGCGCTCTTCTTCTACAACTACAGCACGTGGCTCGCGTCTCCGGGTGTGTATCTCGAAGACCTGTACGTGCGACCGGAATTCCGTCGGCAGGGACTGGCGACGCTCCTGTTCGGGGCGCTGGCCGAAGAAACGCAGCTCGTCAGCGACGGCAAGGGGCGACTGGAGTGGTCGTGTCTGCGCTGGAACGAAGGCGCGCTCGCCTTCTACGACCGCATCGGCGGGGAGCGCATGGATGAGTGGGTCAGCGTCCGCGTCGCTGGAGGCGACAAGCTGGAGCATCTCAAGAAACTCGCCGACGACGTTCGAGCCACCAGCAGCAAGTGACGCGCTGCTGAATAGCCGGCGCGCCTGTAGTGCACGCAACGTGACACGCGACTTGTTGCAGTCTCCATGGAGGTTTCTCCGCCCAACTGTCATTGATTCGCCATCTTGTGCTCGTTGGTACCCAAGTCGTTGAAACTGCACTTGTAACCCCCTTTGTACTCGTACTAACCCCTAGTCAGTCAGTTAGGACGACGCAGGTGTCCGGTCGTCACTGCGAACTCGTCCTCTTGCACGCGCAGGAAGAAGACAAACGCGAAGAACAGAGCCACGTAGAAGACACATTGCAGCGACGCCCAGTTCACTCGGCACCACAAGTGCCACTGCCTCCATCTCCGCCGCAGTTCCGCCCACCTCGCACTCGCACACCTGCGTCCGCTGGCTGCTCGACGGCGACAACTGACCGCTGCTCTGCACCTGCACAGGCTCAGCCTCTCGCCCCAGCGACGACCTGCTTGCACTCGCCGTCCCTCGTCCTGTATCAACGACGCTTCCCTATTCTCGGCCTCAGCGGCGTTTGGCACCGAAATGTGCACTTCCGCCTCAGAGTCTCGCGCCGCAGCAGTCAATTTCCTCTCTGCAGCGTCCACGAAGCTCGTGGCAGCTCGGTTCTCGGTCGCGGGGCGTCGTGGCGAGCAAGAAGCCAAGGCGGCCAGCGCATCGCCGAGCGCTCGGTTCGACGTCACGGAAAACGGCCCCGAGAGCAGCGGAGAGCGGCACATTGGACACGCATCGGCCTGGCGCAGCGCGTCGTCCAGACACGAGCGGCAGAAGCTCTGGCCGCAGCAGGAGACGAGCACGGGGCGCTCGAAGCGGCCCAGGCAGATTGGGCAGCTCCAGCTGTCACTGCTCGGCATTTTGAGGTTTTGGACAGGACTAGTTTCCTTTTTGACCACCGTTTTGTGTGTTTGACATCCATTTTGTGTCTGAGACTATAAATTGGGGACAACTTCAACTTGCCTGTTTCATCATCGGCTCGACTTGAATGAGCTTTGCCACGAGGAGAGATGAAGTGCATGTGCTTTGTTGACGGAGGTGGGAGGTGATAAAGTGGGTTACCGGGACAAAGAGACCTTGGGCTCTTACGATGGGCAGGTGCGAACTTGCTAACGGTTGCATGGGATCGCGCAGACTGCAGTCTGGGTACTGCGGTAAATTGAGTGGGCGAACACCTCAACGACCCTGAGCGTCCCAGTCACTCAGACCCTGACGAGATGACGTTTCAAATGCAGTCGCTGAGCAGCCTGCCCGCTTGTCGATGGGCATGCAAGAGGGAGCTCACACGTAGTCGAAGAGTGTGAAATCGTCCGTGCTTGAGCTAATGGAGGTCTGTCTACCAATTCAGCCCAGGCCTCTGAATAGAGCGTTGTTGTCGCCTTGCAAACTACTAAACGAGTCAATATCAGCAGCGGTTTCCGCTCGTCAGATGCAAGCTCGAGTGCCGGGCAGCATTGACCTTGGTTCCCGATCGATGATTGCGAGCAGAATTGCATACATATATTTGCCACAACATTCAACCTGTGCGATGGCATCGGAACGCCTGGCATGCATGCTGCGCGTGAGATGGCTATTCCTACTACAATACTCGCCCGCGTCTTCCCAATAATCTCCAGTAAGACTCTGCGATGTGCTCCTGTCCATCGTATGTCTTCGCCCAGCGGTGCTCGTTGCATCAAGATGAAAACAGAAGACGAATGGAAATCTCGATGGTGGGCCGACACGTTCGAAGACGCCGACCCGAGGACAGGTAAAGGAAGCATCTTGCTACAGCCTATAACCTGCAGCCTACAGGTAGGTAGGTACATGCAGCTGTTGGGCGTCTTAATACTACGGAGAAACGTAGACGAACAAGCAGGAATTCATCGCGTTTCGAGCAAAATTGGTAGGAAGTGAGGTCGACAAGCAGAGCGGCCCAACAATAGCTGGCGAAGGGAGTCCAGTCGAGTGGGATCGCCTGTCCCTGATAATGCGTTATTGCCGTGGAGCATCGTAGGGGCAAACCTACGGCGGCTGCTCGTCCTGCTGTCAAAACACTTTCATTTTTCGTCGCCTCATCGCAGGTTAAGCTTCACCTGACCATCGAGGCGAGCTCGCGAGGCACAGCTTCAACCAAGAAGTGTCTTGCCCAGCACGGCGCTCACGGTATGTACACCTTGAGGCGGGGCGGCGAGCGAGTACCACTCGATTATCATGTAAGGTGGAGGACTCGAGCGACAACAATGCGAAGTGCACGGCTGTATCAGACCTGAGTTCAGGACAAGCGAACTGGGATATGAGGTCGCTTGTCCTCGCCGCCATCTTATCTTCACCACAACTTACGTGATTACAGTTAGCTCACACTGGTTTGCTCGGTTTCGATGCTGCACTCCCAAGATTGAGTTCGCTCGCCCAGATGCACTCGAGCAGCGGGAGCTCGGCCTCCCCGACGCTCAGCTTTCACAGTGACGACAGCAACGCCGGATCGACCTTCACCTCCAGTTCGCGGACGCACTCGCGGCGGTGCGGGTTCCCGGAGTGCCAGAAGACCGCCAAGCGCGGCGGACTGTGCATCTCGCACGGCGGAGGCAAGAAGTGCTCGGTCGAGGGCTGCGCCACTAGCGTTGTCAGTCGCGGGTGCTGCGTCGCGCACGGCGGCGGCAAGCGGTGCCAGTCTCCGGATTGCACGAAGAGTGCACAGACCGGAGGGTTCTGCTGGATCCACGGCGGGGGCAAGGAGTGCGGCTACCAGGGCTGCAAGAAGCGAGCGCAGAGCGGCGGTGCCTGCATTTCGCACGGTACGCGCATGTCCCCGTTCAAATGACCGATCCGTGGGCTATGCTAACGTGGTTAATCGTTGCTGATACCTGGTACTTTCAGGTGGCGGCAAGCGATGCCGACTTGAAGGCTGCAGCAAGGTGGTGCAGTACGACGGACTCTGCGTGGGCCACGGGGGCTACCGTAAATGCCTATCACTCACCTGCAACAAGCGTGCACTGGCCAACAGCTACTGCCACGCTCACGGTGGCAACTCGGTGTGTCGTATCGACGAGTGCTGGAAGCGAGCCATCCGCGGTGGCATTTGCTCCGAGCACAAGGCTCAAACGCCACTTGGCGCCGCCAGAACCAGAACTAGTGGCGCGTTCTCGCGTTGCAGACCGTCGATCGATCTTGCCGAATCGCCGTTCAAGGTGGAACCGACCGAATTGGGTCGCCCTCGTCTGGAAGACCAGTACACGACTCCAGCGCCCCCTGCCGCCCAGGAGCACGTGCTGTCACCGCTCCAATACGTTCGACAGGGGTCGTCGCTTCTGATGGACGATGGAAGGACGATGGTCACCCCCATCTCCAAGCACTTCAATGCCCTCCCCCAGCGCCAGAACCTCCCGGTGTTGCCGAGTTTCCAGACACTGCAACGGGGCTGCAGCACGTCTCCGTGGTCGGACGAGTGCGAGATGGACTGGTCCAGCCCCGCCTCGACGCCAAACGAAGGTAACGAGGACTCGAGGAATCCGATGATGGCGTTTCCGGCCCCAAGTGCGGATAAATTTGTGGTGTCACTGGGCAGAACCTGCGCCCACGTGTGCAGCGTGTCAAGCTGCTCGAGGCCCGCCAAGCGGAACGGGCTGTGTCTGCTGCACAGCATCGTCGCGGCGGCCAAGTAAAATAGACAACACGATGTGAAACCAAAATAAAACAAGAATACAGTCCTATTTCCAGTCAATAACCTGTGGAGCACCATTTACTGCAAGACCATCCTTCCGATCGCAGGTCTCGTGAAAGAAGGAGAAAGAATAATGATGAGGTGGGATCAGTTTGGTTTCTGGACGGCTTTGTAACAAGGTATAAAATGTCCCGACCATCTCAGCGAAAGCTGTTTGAAACCTTCATCATTTGGGATTAGAACTTCATGGAAGAATTAATCCCACACCTGGTTTGCTGTAAACAGCATACAGCCTAGCCTGTATCCACGGACTGAACCTTACGCACAAACAGTGATTTAGACCACCCAAAACTGGATACCGGTACGAGGAAGTGTATGATCTCATACCAAAGAGCTCTTCGCATATTTTTTGCCGGTGAACTCGTGCGTGTACTCAAGCCGGCAAAGTACGCCAATGAATCCAGAGTTGCTGGCCACCCCGCTGCCATGCTTGCTTGCGGTAATTCGCATCGACACATTTTCTGCCACTTGGCCATCCATTCGAAGGAATGCAGGCCAACACGATATTCTTCGTGCGCTTGTACTACAGCTTTCTCGTTGAAACTTTCCTACTTTAGACTGAGTGCACATATCCTCTCTGAGAATGCACGTTACGGACTTGTCCTGGTGGTTGTATCCGATATGTCCGCTGCCATTCATGATGCCGACAATGACAAACTACCCACGACGGATTTTCCACTCGATCAGACGCCCGAAGTGTTCAATGCAGTTTTCGTATCCTATCCATATTGTATGCAGAATTCGCCGTCACTTGGAGGCTCCAAGTTAAGCACAAGCTTAGAGGCCATGGCAATGGCATTCTCCTGACGTGGTGTGGTCCTCCCTATTCGCGTGGCTGCAGCGTCGACCCGATTCTTAGCTGTTTGACCGCACTAACTCAAATTCATCCGACTTAGTTCACCTCAATCTATTACGTTTTCTTTGCCTTTGCCAAAAACTATGTTGCAGTCGCCTACTCTTCCTCATGGTGCACCTGGATGTGGTACTCCTCGAGCTGCTCAGATAGCACGGGCCCCGGGGCGTTGGTCATGAGCTCGTTGCCCGTGGATGACTTCGGAAATGCGATCACATCGCGAAGACTTGGTGCTCCACACAGGATCGCGACAAGGCGGTCCAGTCCCAGCGCAATACCTCCGTGGGGCGGGGCACCGTGGCTAAGAGCTTGCAGCAGGTGCTCGAAGCTCTGGCGCTGCAGGGTTGGCAGCTCTAGCACGTCCTCGAAAACGGCTTGCTGCAGCTTAGCCTGGTGAATACGGATGGAACCTCCGCCCAGCTCCCAGCCATTGCACACAATGTCGTAGTGCTGCGCGGTGACCTCCAGGAGCTTTTCCGCGATTTCAGGGTCTTCCAGCAAGCTCTTCTTTTCGCCTCTTGCGGCTGCAGCTTCGGCAGTCGCCAAAATCTCATCAAGAATCACGGCGGCGTCGGCGCGAGGAGCAGTGAACGGGTGGTGCGTCGCCGACAGCGCAATCTTATTACCACTCTCGAGGATGTTACCATCGTCATCCTCCCTGCGCTCGAACATGGGGAAATCGACCACCCACAGGTGGTGGAAGTTGTTCGGATCCAGCTCCTCTTGCAAAAAACCCTTGGCGTACAACAGTTGCGAGGTGTGTGTGCGCAGGCGTCCGAGCAACGTGTTCACGTCGTGGTACGAACCAGCAGAGAAGATGAGAACGTCGTCCTCTTCGGCGTCAAGACGCTCGTTCAGCTGTTCAATCTCAGAGGCTGAAAGCTTCTTCGCTAGCGAGGATTTCCACTGTTTATCTGCCTCCACCTTAACCACAAATGCACCGGCGATCTTAGATGCGCGCTTGGCCGCCTTCTCCAGTTCATCAATGTCCTTGCGCGAGAAACCACCGCTAGCAAGGGACTTCGCATTGATAGCGCGAACCACGCCGCGCTTGCTGTGGATCTTGGGGTTCTTGTCTGCGAGCGCCGTCTTGAACGGAGCGAAGTCGCAATCTTGCAGCAGGTCGTCCACATCCTTCAGTTCAATGCCGTAACGAGTATCCGGCTTGTCGACACCAAAGCGGTGCATGGTCTCGTCGAAGGCCATGCGGACAAACGGGCGGTCGGGCAATTCCTTGTCGCCCGCCCTCCAGATCTCCTTGACCAGATGCTCCATCAGGTTCATGACGTCCTCGCGAGTGACAAACGACATTTCCAGATCGATCTGCGTGAATTCCGGCTGACGGTCAGCGCGGCCGCCTTCGTCGCGGTAGCACCTCGCAAGCTGGAAATACCTGTCGAGCCCGCCCACCATCAGCAGCTGCTTGTACTGCTGCGGACTCTGCGTGAGCGCGTAGAACTGGCCCTCGTTGCGCGTGGGCACCAGGAACTCCCTCGCGCCCTCGGGCGTGCTCTTGAACAGCGTGGGCGTCTCAATCTCCAAGAATCCCTCCGAGCACAGGAAGTTGCGTGCAGCCAGGGAAACCCGCGAGCGCACCATCAAGTTCTGCTGCAGCGCCGGACGACGCAGGTCCAGGTATCGGTGCCGCAGCCTCGTGTCTTCGTTCGCCACTTCGGAGCCTGTAGCCACTTGGATCGGCAGGTTTGCGCACACGTTGAGCTCGACGATCTCGTCCACGACCACCTCCACGGAACCTGTAGCCATCTTCACATTGCGCATATTGGCCGGTCGCGCGCGCACGACACCCGAGGCCTGCACCACCGACTCGGGGCGGATCTTGCTCACCACGTCGCCCGCCGCCTCCAGGACGTCCTTCTCCAGCACGAGCTGCGTGACGCCGTAGCGGTCCCGCAGCGACAGGAACGAGATGGGGCCGAACGGGCGGATGGCGTCCACCCAGCCGCTCAGCGTCACGCGCTGGCCCTCGTGCGGCTCCTGGCGCAGCTCCCCGCACGAGTGCGAGCGGAACGAGCTGGCGGAGCGAGCCGCCAGCCGCAGCGCGCGCGTCGCCGCCGCATGACGCAGCCTGAAGCAGAGCAATGCATTGTCGGCAGGGTGAGAGGATGGCTACATCGACTATATATAGCAAAGCGTTGGACACCTCCTACCTCCTGGCGAGCATGACGGGGGTCTGCTTGGGGTCAAATTGAATGTGCGGTCCACTTTTGATGATGGATGAAGTGGTATGAATACACCATGAATACACAATGTAGCCATGTTCCGTCCGCATGGATGCCGGGCACCAGCCATTTCCGATCAATGGTGGCGACGGGTGTGTTCGTGGCGGCGGCGCGGGGCGTCGTGGTGACGGTGCGCAACTCGACGGTGTTCGTGCTGCCTTCGGCCGTGTCGGCCGCGCAGAAATTGCTGCGGTTCGAGGTGTTGCAGGGCGCGGCGGCCGCTGAGGACGCGGACGAGGCGAAGCAGGCCACGCAACCGGCGCCGCCGGCCAACCGCGTCACGACCGTCGCGCTGTTCCGGCCGCAGGGCTCCGAGCTTCTGGCGCTGCTGCTGCTCGTAGACGAGCGGCGCCTGGTGCACTACGAGCTGGACCTGGCGGCCGAGACGCTGCTGCTCAAGGCCTCGCGCTCGGTGCCTCGTAGCGCCACGTGCATGGCCGTGGGCCACCTGGCGCTGCCCAGTGGGGAGACCAAGTACGCGGTCATCGTGGGTCAGAAGACGGGCGAGGCCGTGGCTGTGCCCTTCCCGGACGTGGACCGCGACCTCAAGACGCTGCTGGGCCACACGACGTCCATGGTCACCCACGTGGCAGTGAACCGCGACTCGTCGCTGCTGCTCACCGCGGACCGTGACGAGAAGCTGCGCGTGTCGAGGTTTCCGAACACCGCCATCGTCGAGAGCTACTGCTTGGGCCACGCCGCTAGTCTGACCAAGGCGGCGTGCAGCGCTGTCACGCCGGACCTTGCGGTGTCTACGTCCATGGACAACACGCTGAAGCTGTGGCAGGTGACGACGGGCAAGCTGCTCGCGTCCGAGACTCTTCTTCCCGGCGTGGAAGTGTCTCTGGAGCCCCTTGATGAGGACGCTGACGGTGCCAGTGACGACAGCGGCCGCAAGGCTGCCAAGAGCTTGATTAACGTGTCGCTGGCGGTTTGCCCCAAGACGAACGTTGTGGCTGTGCTTGTGAACTACCAGCACGTGCGATTCTTCGAGATCGTGGCTGCTGACGGAGCGCACACTCTGAAAGAGGTGGCGATCCCTAACGAGGACGTGCAGGCGCTGTTGGCGAACGAGCCGTGCGAGCTGCTGTTCACGGAGGACGGGGTGCTCGCCGTGTCGTACAAGAAGAGCCCGTTCCTGCAGTTGCTTTCGATCTCAAAGGGAGAGAGCAAGAGGCTGTCGCCTGTCGAGGCTGCGGCCACCGTTTTCAATGACTTCCGGAGCACCGCCGCGACGATTGGTATGTGTTCAAATGTATTGTGTTTATGGTTCCTGAATTCCTGTCGTACTAACGATAATTGCTGCTCGTGTCACTACAGAACTGGTCGACGACGAGGAGAAGGCTCTGGACGTGCTCGAGGACGGCCTGAAGAAGAAGAAGGCTCGGACTGGCGAGTGGAACAAGAAGGTGCCTGGTGAGAATTAATCAAGTGTTCGCTTGTCCTGTTTGGGCTTGCTTGTGATTTGGGTTTCGTGAGCTGGAGAAGCCACTTCCCGAGTTTTTTTTTTTCAAGCGAATGTAGCTCCAGATCCTTCAACGAATGCCTCGGGCTCCCAAACGGAACCAAAAATTTGCACGGCTTGCGGGCGTCGCGACTCACAAAATCTGCTTGACACTGACAGTGGGAAACTGCTTCGAGTCGACTGCCCAAGTTGGTGCAACTTCATCCTCTGTTGCGACTTGCAGCCTGCACCCAGTCGTTGACGGCTAGATACTGCTCGGGTGTTTGCTGTCCTGATGCCGCAGACACAGCTACACGTATTGCGCATTCCCAGCGAGAAGGCCATGCAGCAGGTGCGAAGCAGTTTCAGTGAAACTTTCACGGCGCAATCCGGGTTCGAGCTAGCAGCGAGTGACGTCGAGCTAACGGGGCGTGCTTGTCAGTGTCTGGATAAAGCAGTACACTGTACTGTACACGTGTGGTCCATGGCGATCCGAAGGCTACAGGGACTCCCTGGGACTCCATCGAGGCTGAGCATGGCGGAAACTGCTCGCAACGCACAGGCTCAGGGCAACAACATCCGGCCTGTTGACGTGGCACAGTACCGTGGTGGTCATGAACGGTCACGAGCTCCTACGCGCTTTCCACACTTTCACGCCGAACTCGCCCCGATTGTCGTGGTCTCCGCTGATTCTAGCGTGGGGCTCGCCAACATGAAAGCAGCGTCGTGTGTGTCAACAGCATCCGATGGTGTTAGCGACAACTCCTTGGATGGCTGTCAAGGCGACAACTGCTTAGGCCTGTCGTGGCTTGCTCTCTATGGAGGACAAGTTGAGTTGGACTCCACCACAGCAACAGCTTCAACGTCGAGAAGGCCAATAACTCTTGCTCATGTTTAAGGTTATACGCTACGCCCCTGTTCTTCGGTTCTAGCCGTCGCTCGGGGGCTTCCTGGGGCCCTCCTCATAAACAAATATCGATATGAAACTGCTCCCGATGGGCAGCCGATGGTGTTGCAGCTGAAACTATGCTTCGCTTAGACCGCGATCTTGGGGCCGATCACGGGCACGTAGCTGAGCGCTGTGAAGGTGACGCCCTTGACCGTCCCGTAGGTGGACGACGAGGCGTGCACCACCTGCGTCTTGGTGTAGTCGGCCACGCTGGCCACGGAGCCGAAGACGGCCGAGGTGGCCGTGACCACCTTCTCCGTCGTGTAGTCCTTGACGTTGGCGGCCGTGTGCACCGTGGCGCCCACTGCGCCCGAGACCCGCTCGCCCGTCTTCTTGACGACCGTGGAGGCCGCGCCCACGGCCTCGTCCTTCTTTTTGAGCGCGAACTGCTGGCCCGTGTAGAGCGTCTCGGCCACAGACGAGATGGTGGCGTCCACCTTGTCGTCCAGGGCGTTGAGGCCCGGGCCCACCCAGGCCTCGTCGATCTCGTGCAGCGACTTGCCGCTCACCTTCTCGACCACCGTGTTGGCCGTGCTCTCGCCGAAGCGCGCGAAGGGCGCCACGACGCGGAAGCTCGTGGTGTACTTGTACACGTTCTTGGTCGTGTCGTAGTAGTAGGCCGCGCGCATGAACCACGGGCGGTGGGTCTCGTACATGGCCAGCGTCGTCTCGCTCGACTGCCAGTCGGCGCTGTACGATAGCAGCGCCGTGCTGGGCAACCCCTTGGCGCCGAACGTAAACGTCATCTTGCGGTTCCGCGGGTTGTTCTGGAACTCGGCGAGCGGCTTGTGCGTGCTCACGATGGGCTTCTTGCTCTTCTCCTGCAGCAGCTCGATGGTGAGCTTGGCGTCGGTCGCCGCGCCCGCGACGTTCAGCTTCACGTGCTCGTCGATGAGCGCGTCGTGCTGCTTGAACAAGGTTGTGTGCTGGGCCTTGCCCACGGCGAAGCGCACGGCCAGCTTCTTGCCGGCGTACTCGTCCTCGCCGAAGGCGGCCTCGATGCCGTGCACCTTGATCGTGAGCGTTCCGGACGTCGGCATGGTCGGGTGGAAGTCAGGGGTCGCGAAATTGGAAAGTGAATGAGGGGCCTTCTCCGAGGGCAGAGAGGGCAGAGAGCGCGACCAACGGCATACGTTAACGCCGGCCGTCGCCTTCAAGGCTGCTGGACGATCTGGTCTCGTTGACCGGGAGCCGTGATGCACCGCGCGCGGCATTCGAACTGGGCCCGGCGCCGCCCAGTCTATAGACCGGCAACAGCAAGTGCCAGCATTGCTCGCCGGATGCCATTCAGTGCGCTCAGTGTTCGCGGCCGTGATGGCCAATGACGACTACGTACCGTAGAGTTAAACATGCCGCCGGAACAGGACAAGTGCCGAGCGCCGATGCCAGTCCTCGACGGCGCTGGTCATTTACGCAGCCCGCGCAAAAAGCCGTAAAAATCAAGAGCACTACGGTAAGTATATGCTGTGGCATGCGCGTCAGGCTCGCGATCCGCACAGGAAGCACGTCACGCGCCGGTGTGGCGCACACCAAATAGAGCCTGCAAAAAAAGTTGCCTTTTTTCCGCGTCACTGTGCCAACTTGCGGCGGCTGCTCGCTGGCACGGCGCTGCGAGTCGCACGGCCCGCGGCGTTACCCTGCAGGCGCTCGGTTCGCTGCTGCACCGGCAGCTGAGCCGCGGGCGAGCAGTTTCCAAGTGTTAGTACGGGCAAGCTCGCGGCCGGCATGGCACAGGTCCCGTCGCCGCCGCGTTCGAATTCGGCCCCGACGACTGCCTCGCAGGTGGTGGGTGCAGGCTCGGCTCGGGCTCGGATACCGTGTCGCCACCGTCAGGCCCGCGAATTGATAGCGCGAGTTGGCTCCGGGTGCGGATGGGTGCACTAAGGCCGCGGCGGGCCACGCCGCCACGGGAGACAACGGCATTGAAGACGATGCGCAGCGGCTTGGCAATAATTGTGCTCGGCTCGACTCGGCGAGCATGGCGCGCTGCCGCGGGGTGGAGTCCGCCCTCGTCGCCGTTGAAGTCCGCCCTGTACACGCATCGAATGGAGATTCCCGACTCAACTCGCGCCTTCAACGATTGCAGCTGGCGGTCCCACTTGGCTGGCGCTCACCGCTCCTGATTCCTATCCAGCGCGGCGCCAGCGCCGGGCCCGCGCAACTGCCCCCAGCCAGGCAGACGCGAACACTGAACGCGCTTCCCATCGGGCCCCGCGATCACGGCGGCGCCGTAGACACCCGCTCAAATATTGGCTCCAGACCCGTCTGCACTGCCACGGCAAAATGCAGCGAGCATGGACTCCTCGGCAGACTCTGCCGCATTGGACGCCAAAACGCCGTTGCTGCTGACGTACATGCGATCTTATTATGGGGCGGACAACTGGCGAAATGACAAGCCCTACGTCAGAGGTGCATGTCGCGCGCGCGCAGAGACGAGCCTGCTTCCGCGTCTGCTCGGATACCGTTCACTGGCCGTGGTCCGTCCGGCATACAAGCTCCGAGTCTAGCGCCTCTTTTCGCAGCCGTTAGTGAGACAGCGTCGGGCTTGGCTCTCCGCTCTTGGGCCAGAGCCTTCGGCTGCAGCCCGTTGTCGCCGCCCGCCAGTGCTGGGGCAAGCCGAGGTCAAGTTCTGTCCATCTGTCGCAGCATACAAATGCCAAATGAGAGACAGACGCACCCATCGCGGAGCGAGAGGGCGCGCGGGTAACCGGAAAGTTCCGCTGTGATGGCTTCGCTCGGGCCGCCGAAAAGCTGAAAGCTTGGTCATTTCCGATTTGGCCATCAAAGCGTCAAGTCTCGACGGGGATCGGGGCAAGATGGCGGTGTCCGGGACACTGGCCGTGACGGGTACGCTTCCAGCTGCTTCGCTGGACCCCAGAGGGCTTCAGACCTGGCTGACGTGTTGCTGCTTCTTTGATTGACGACAGTCCATCGACTCGAGGCCGGAGGCGGAGAGCCCGCAGACAAGTTCGGCATTCGGCTGGTCGTGGGCGACAAGGAGCGCCGCACGCAGTACGCGTCGGCCAACCATGCGATCGACGAGACCCTGCACTAGTACGTTGACCCCATGATATATGTGTGACGCACACGAACCTGTTATGCTAACCATAACTGCTACGCAATCATTTGTGATTACCGCCACCAACAGCAACGTGCAGGCGACGGCGGAGTCTGAGGAAGTCACGATTGAAGTGTTCCAGCAAGATCAGACGAAGCCGCTGGTGTCCACCAAGCAGACCCTGAGGGAGTTCATGGGGGGCTTCCGAAACAATATGATAACGTTCACGTTCGGCCCCGTCTCGGCGCCGACCACGATGCATCTGTGGCTTAGCGCCGACTGGACGCAGCAGACCCAGCCGGAGGAGAAGACGACGCTGGCACCGGCGGAGACCCACCGGCCGTGGTTCATGCGCGCGGCGTACTACTACGAGACGTCGAAGAGCGTGTACGACTACACGACCAGCTTCCGCGTGGTCAAGCCGTTCGCCCGCCTGGGTGAAGCGACAGTCAACACGGTGCTGGCCACAGTGTCGGGCAAGACGCTCTTCGACGTGGACCAGTCGCTGGTGGTGCCCGCACTCGACTCGGTGGACAACAAGGTGGACGCCACGATCTCTGTGGCCTTCACGAAGCTCTACGAGGGCCAGCAGCTCGTCGTGCGGACCAAGGACAAGGCCGTTCGCGCGGTGTCCACGGTCGCCCACAAGACGGGCAACACGGCGGTCCGAGCGACCAACTACACGACGCACAAGGTGGCAGCGGCGTCGGGCGCGGTGTACGGCACCGTAACCGGCGTGGCAGACTACGCGAGCTCCCAGGTGGTGCACGCGTCGTCGTCGACCTATGGAGTGGTGCGAGGTGTGACCTATTCTGTTGCGAGCCATATACCTATACTCGGGCCCAAAATACGGGCCTGAGGTGGGGAGCCGACAGCAGGTCACCCCACCGGTAACGGGAACCAACATGTGAGCGCTGCTCGCAACTCGCGTCGACATGCATGCGGTGGAGAAAACCAAGAAACGAACAGCAGAAAAAACAAAGTGACGGGACGAAAAACGGAGTATAAGCGGCGTGCGGTGAGGCGTACAAGCCGTGTGGAGGATTGGGGCATGACGACGGAGTGGTGTAGCAGGCCACGAAACAAAGACGAAATATGTGTTGCTACGTGGACGAGGACCTCCAAGTGCGACGCCGACTCCTCCGACTTAAGGGGGGAGCACTGATTGCGAGTGCTTGGACCGCGAGGGAACGGAGAGAGAGGACGACCGCGGGCTCGATTCCGACAGAAAGGGACCAACAACAATTTATGAAACGGGGTCCACGTAGAGAGAAAGCAATGAGTATAAATTGTTTTTTCACCTGAAACTTACGCGTGTGTTTGCTTGGTGACGTGGGAGGCGCTCCAGCTTGCTGTGCTTGGTGCTCTTCTTCGGTTGCTGCTGTGCTGGTTGTGGTGGTTTGGCAACAGGTTGCACCTCGAACATGGAGGGGAGCGAGTGGAGTTGAGGCTGCTTGACGGTGAGGAAGTGCTGCTGAGGGCCGACGATGCAGCCTGGACGGCAGATTCGACACCAAGCGATCGCCTCTGTGGCGGCGAAGCGGTAGTTCTTCATGAGGAACGCGGCGATGGCGGTGCCTGTGCGTCCCAGCCCAGCTTTGCAGTGCACGGCCACCGCTCCAGTCTCTCGCTCGCACACCTGGAGGAGTAGCAACAAAACACACAATGAGGTGAATTTCCGTGGAGAAGATGCAGATGCTTGTGCAGCTCGTACGCGGATGAACTTGTAGAGAATTTCGTCGCTGGGATTGCTGCCGTCCGGGAACGGCATGTCGATATGCCGCAGCCCCGCGTGGATGAAGGCCTTGCGGTCGTAAGTGGAGGCCTCGTTGAAGCGGATCACACAGGTGACGCCAATGTCACGAAATACTGTGGCGTAGTCTCGAGCAAGCAGTGTGGCTGCTCCAGACTCGGCGTCGAGCATAATTCGTTCGCGTTGCGGACCACTGAAGGCTGCCAGCTTTCCAGGAACGATCCAGTTGATGTCGCCGTTCTCCAACCTATCGAGGTGATCATACTCGTCGACAGAGAAGACCCGGTAGCTCCAAAGAGACGACGCTATCGCCTTGTGCATGGCTCGAGCGCAGTCTAGCAAGGTGATGAAGAATGTGCACACCCCGGACGAAGCGTCTCGGAAGCCAAATGGCGGTGGCAGTTTGCCATCGTTGAGCACTCGCGTCACTGCCAGCTCTGGCGTGAGGCCGCCAGCCACCACCAAGAAGATCGCGAGCAATGTCGTTGCATTCGCTCGCTTGTGGGGATGATCGCTGCAGTAGAGCACCACTCGCTTCCCTTTTGTTGCCACGGATGCTCCATCAGGCACTTTGGCCAAACGCAAGCGTGATTCCAGTGCGCGACAGAAGCGCACTGTGCGTGACAAGTGCAGTGGACCAAAGTCTGCGAAGAACCGAGCGTACATCAGGTCGCCATCCATGCATGTGTACTCCTCTTCGTCGCCGTGACTGAGTATTGTTGTGGTATTGTCACGGGGCTTTGTCGACTTGAGCGAGGCAAAGTCGAGTTTTCCAGGGAGGAGCTCGACTCGGTCGTACAGCTCAGCGCTCAGATGGCGAGTTCCTTCCACTGCCATGGTCATCGTTGTTCGGAGTCACAGACATGCTGGAAAGTCTTAAGCAACGGGTTCGTTTCACTCTATTCTCAGGGGACGATCAAACTGGTTAGTTGGAGGTGCTTTTCTCGTGCTGATGCTCTCTAAAAGTACAAGATGATCCAACATGCGAAGCTCATGAGCCCCACGGGTCTGGCATCAGCTAGGCAGGAGATCAATGAAGCCCTCGACGAGCTGAAAGCGAGTCCGAGCAATGCTCAGAGCGTGTACACTAACCTGACTCGGATGTTCAACGCTCTGGCAGACCACCCTCAGGCTCAGCTAGCGGTGGACTCCACGTTGGCGACTGAAGAAAGCGTCAAGCTGCTGAGGGAGCTGGTGCAGATACATCTGCGTGAGGAAGAGGTACAATGGGTCCTGGGTCGAGCCATCTCTTTGGCGTGTCAAGCGTCGATTCGTTTCCAATGCCAGGCCGGTCGACTCGAGATGTGGAGCGAGCTGTTCGACATGCGATCAGCCCACGCACAGTCGATTCGAGTGCAGGAAGCCTCCCTGCGCGCATGCGAGGTTCTGTTCCGCAGCAACGAGCTCCACGTCACCAAGCTTCGGCCGCGACAACTGATGGATGATCTCTTGGGCGTCATGGATCGATTCCTTCGTGTGGAGACGCCACGAAGACGAGCACACGCACTTGTGGTGGCTGCGTTACGCGTGTTGGTGGCACTGTACTCGTCTCCTCGACCAATTGGGCTAATGCTGTTCAACGGCGAGAGTCCGACAGAAGGTGACAAATGGTCGCGTGAAATCTCAAGACGCATGCTCGACAGCTTCGCGGTCTTCAACCGGGAAGTTGACTCCATCCGCTCGTGGCTCGACATGGCGTTGCTCCTACTTCGTCAGCATCCTGTCCAGACGCTGGGAACGTTGTTCTCGCCTGCGCCCAGCAAGGAAACTACGTGGTGGCTCGCTGCAGTGATCGAGAAGTGGCAGCCGCAAGCGGAAGTGATGAGTGCACTTCTCGCCACGCTCACGCACCTGTTCGCACTACCGCACACGACTCTCGGAGACGAGGTACAAGTCGCGCTGGCCGAGAAGCTCATCCTGGAGCAAAGCCTGCTGGACGTCGTGTGCGGGGTCGTTGACCACTACCACCGCGCCAGCAGAGCGCTCGAAGCGCAAGGCACAGGCCCCACCAATCAGGATGCCCTGGTGCTCGTGCTGTTGGAAGCGACCCGCGTCGCTCGGCAGTGGAGCGAGCGTCCGAGGCTTGTCCCTCGCTTTGAAGCCTCGCGCAGCGTGAAGGTCTCCTTGCTGCCGGTTTTGATCGAGCAGCTGGAGATGCAGTCGAAGCTGCCAACCAAGCGGTTGGTGTTCGTGCTCGAGATCCTGCTGCTCCTTCGGCATCTCGCAGTGGATCGTGGTCTGCACAGTGTGTTGCTAGGGCCCGAGAGACTGCACGCGAGTCTCAAATGGCTGCGGTACAGCAGCTCCATCGGTGGGAGCTCCTGCGCGCGACATGACGGCGACCTGGACGCGCTGGTGGCTAGAGAAGCCCGCGATCTGCACCAGCTCATTGGGTCGGGCATTTGTGGAGCTGAGCCCAAGACTAGGGATAGAAACCCTCGCACTGCGGTCGTAGTGTCCAAGGCGGTGGCGGTGCAGAGGCGGAGAGGAGCGGAGAACGTAAAGCCCGAGACGCTCGCAGCCTACTGCGACGGCAGGAGGTGACCAGCGCGATGGAGGCGTCTGCCCGGTGCAACTCTCACCGCCAGCGTTCGGAAGATGGTTCTGTTTTGGGTAATAAATGCGCGAGGCCCTCGCGCATTTATTAGCCGTGTCATGCATCCACGCCGTGTCCACACGCATGTTCGTCAAGGACGGAGCTTCAACTACTCCTTTAGGTTAGCAAACGAGCGGCCAGGTTGACGCCGGCGACGCACCGTCGGATTGACGCATCACCAAGCTGGACGGTATCCATCGCATGCGACTGGCTTCCGAGGTCTCTCGCTGCAACCAGCTCATTTCTGAATTCGTCGTCCGAGGCGCAGACCCGCATCCAACAACCAACTGCCCGCCAACAACCAACTGCCCGCAATGCCGACGTCCGGAACGCTCACGATCAAGGTGCACCGCATCGAGGCCACCTTCGTGGAGGAGGGCCACGCCGAGAAGTTGCACGCCGTGCACTTCGCCGTGGGCAAGGCCCAGCACACGACCTCGTTCAAGCAGCACAACGCGCTCATCGACGAGCACGTGAAGCTGAACATCTCGGGCGCGCCGGCCGACGCCAAGCTCACCATCGAGCTGCTGCAGGAGAAGAGGAAGAAAGCGCTCGTGGACACGAGCCAGCCGCTGGCCGAGTTCCTCAAGAGCAAGCTGGAGCGCAAGATGACGTTCACGTTCGGCCCCAAGGCCGCACCCAACACGATGCTGCTCTACTTCCGCGTGGACTGGGAGCCCAAGGACACGGCGCTGGCCGTCATCGACACGCACCGCCCGTGGTTCATGCGCGCGTCCTACTACTACGACACGTCCAAGCGCGTGTACGGCTACACCACGAGCTTCCGCGTCGTGGCGCCCTTCGCGCGCTTCGGCGAGAACACGGCCAACACGGTGCTCACCAAGGTGAGCGGCAAGACGCTGTTCGACATCGACGAGGCCTGGGTGGGGCCGGGCCTCAACGCCCTGGACGACAAGGTGGACGCCGGCATCTCGACGGTGCTCACCACGCTCTATAACGGCCAGCAGTTCGCGCTCAAGAAGAAGGACGAGGCCGTGGACGTGGCCTCGAAGGCGGTCAAGAAGACGGGCGAGACGGTCACGAAGGCCAAGGACTTCACCACCGAGAAGGTCTCGTCCGCCTCGTCGGCCATCTACAACACGGTCGCCAATGCGGCCGACTACACCAAGACGCAGGTGGTGCACGCCTCGTCGTCCACCTACGGCACGGTCAAGGGCGTCACCGTCTCGGTGCTGAGCTACGTGCCCGTGATCGGCCCCAAGATCGTGGCTTAAGTGGAGGAACCGACTGCAGGTTCAACCACGTCGGCAACGGCCTCGTCCAGACAAGTACCAGGACCGACGTGGCGTGTGCCATGTCGATGATCGCACATTTTGGCGGCTGCGAGGATGTAGTGGCAACTTTTTTATTATTCTTTGTGTTGAAAGGAGCAGCATACTCATAAAAAGCAAATCTGATTTGACTGCCACGAACATGACTCTCATTGGCGACATGCACACCACAAGTTCTGTCGGTGTAGCTCACTGGATGCCGACAGCTTCGGCCCATTGCAGCAGAGCGTCGTCATCGAGCCAGAGGAGAACCATGGGCATCGACAAGAGCACGGCGAGCGTCCCGATGTACGGTGTGCCGACGATGGGCAAGTGAGGCTTCGCCGACAGAGCCCTCAACGTTGGACTGCGGGCTGCGATCGATGCGCTATCCGGGGTTGGCGAAGAAACGTCGAGGCCACTGCTCGGAGCTGCGAGTCTGAACCGGCCACGTGAGGAGTCTGATGGCTGTCGGATGTCCGTCTTGGCCACGTTGACGAAAGTCAGCGACGTGCTCGAAAGCATCCACGATGATCCGCTAGCCAGCGCAGCAGCGACAGCATCGAAGCACGCCTGGACGTTGGTGCCACTTTTGGACGAGCACTCGATGAAGTGCGAAGCTGCGATGAGTTTGACAAGTTTGCGTCCTTCATCTTCACGAACTTGTCGAATCGAATCCGAGACGTCGCACTTGTGCCCGACTAGTGTGATAGAGAAGGCGGAGTCTGCAGCGGCAGTGCCCCGGTAGGCTTGGATTTGCAGCACCCATCGCAGCACGCCAACGAAACTTTGTCGATCCGTGACGTCGTAGACTACCAGCGCGGCATCCGCGTGACGGAAGAAGGAGCTCGGCAGTCGAGCAGCACCAAATTTCTCTTGGCCTGCAGTATGCCATAGCTGTACTTTCAGCGGCGCAGGGGCACCTTCGATGGTCGCCATTTTCGATAGGTAGTCCTTGAAAACTCCATCTTTAACTGATAGAGAATCAGAGCCGGTCATTCGACGCACTAGGCTGGATTTGCCAACGCCGCTGTCACCGAGCACGATTACTACAACAGAAGCGAACTTGCGTTAAACTACTGTAGTAACGAAACACAAGTCGATGGCAGACTTTACCTTTGTAAACTTTACACATCTTCTTCTTCGAGTTGGAGGGCATGATTGAAAATCCAACGCCACCTTGTTGCGAGAAGACCATCACGCAAGGGTGAAATCGGGCTTGGGTAGCTGTTGCGAATCAAGTAAAATGCGTTGTGGGGGCATGTAGCCCCCAGTGCAAAGGCGCACCCGGGAGAGCGAATTCATGAAACAAAAAGCAGTAGATCGGAAAGGCACCGACCAAGCCACAGTCCGTATTTCTATCGTTCCACGACCTACTCAAAGCAGTAGGCACTGGCGAGTGTGTCAGTCGTCACACCGTGATCGATGTTGTCGTGGCCAAAGCTGCACAACAACTTGCAAACATCAAGCTCGCGTCAGCCCATCAAAACGCAGAAACCGTGCCAGTAAAACGTTCCAGCGAGTGAATTCTCAGCTACAGCAAAAAGGGTCCCACAACTAGAACTCACCACTTAAAATGAATTTAACGCGCCACGTTAGTCGCGCACGCCGACCATCTTATACAAAACTATCCATTTCCATTCGTATCCAGAAACCACTTCAATATGACCACATGCTGCCACAACAAGCACAAACGGCAACCTCTAAACCTTCTCAACCTTTTAGTCGTTCACGTAGCAAGTCGAATCCACAAACAGCGAGAGCTTGTCGCCCGTCACATGAATTCCTGGAAAGCAGGTATAACGGCTCCCAGCCAATCACAATTCTGACTGACAAAGCCCTTGACATGCCGACCAAGGCTCTCCAGGGTCGGGTGTTCGACCTATGGCGCCACTTCCGGGCGCTCCCGGCGGAGCTGCAGGGCGACGTGACTCGAATCCAGGCACATCTGCTGTCGGCCGAGGCCAAGAAGCAGATTTTCGCCCCCTCCGCCTTCCCCGAAGCCTCGGGAGTCGCTCTGCTCCGCGCCATTAGCCAGAATCTGGAGCAAGAACCCAAAACCAATCACCCCCCAGGATACGCTGCCAAAGTGGCCGATGGCCTGGTGCAGAGCGGCTTTTTGACCCCGAAAAGGTCCTCGAAACTCTCGGAAAACTTTGATTTTGAGACCCAAAACGCAGGATTCCTGGGCGTCGGCCAAGGACTTGCCGACGACAAGACCACGTCGGTCTGGAGCGTCCGGGAAGGGACCATTCAAGCGGGGACTTTGTATCGCAAGAAGGGGGGGGGTTCTGGCTAAGTTTCTGGGGGGCCAGGAGCCCTTCTACGTGGTGGCCAATGACCAGAGCAAAGCTGTGTACGTCTTCGACTCGGACGTGGCGTTTGAGACACTCGATGAGTTTGATGCGGTCAGTGATGCCACGGTGGAGTTTAGTGACGATATGCAACATGGTATCAAGCTGACGAACGCCAAGAGCACCGAGATCTTGGCGGCCGAGAGCAAGGAGAAGCAGGAGGAGTGGCTCAACTCGTTCATCAACGCCGGCGCGCAGTACCGCGAGGTGTTCAACGTGGAGGACACGGCCAAGATCAAATCGTTCTACGAGCTGAAGGACTTTGACATGACCGGCAACGAGGTGCCCATGTCGAAGTACAAGGGCAAGGTGGTGCTGGCCGTGAACGTGTCGAGCAAGTGCGGGCTGACGCCGACGAACTACCCGGAGCTGCAGCAGCTGTACGAGAAGTACAAGGACGAGGGTCTGGAGGTGCTGGCGTTCCCGTGCAACCAGTTCAATGGCCAGGAGCCGGGCACGCACGAGGAGATCATGGAGTTCGTGAAGCAGTACAATGTGACGTTCCCGTTCTTCGAGAAGCACGACGTGAACGGCGCGACGGCTCGGCCGGTGTTCACGTACCTGAAGACGAAGTTGCCTGGCTCGTTCGGCGACTTTGTGAAGTGGAACTTCACCAAGTTCCTTGTGGACCGCAACGGCCAGCCGTACAAGCGTTTCGCTCCGAAGGACCGGCCGCTGTCGCTCGAGGAAGACATCAAGACACTGTTGGCGCGGAAGGCAAAAGAAAACTAAGCCTGATGCCTGTGAAAAAGGATGCAAGCTTGGTGATGAAGGGAATGGGAGCAAATGACACAATTGAATGCCAGCGTGAAAAATATCGTGAAGCAAGAGATATCGTTGTTTCAGGTAGGTTGAAGCTAGTTGATCCTGTCCCAGCCTACAAGAAAGCTTTCATGCAGCAGTTAAGATTAAAACTAACGGTGGTGTGCGCCGTCGACACTATCCGGATATGGCCGGTCCCATAGCTGTGAAGAGCGTGGAAGTCACAAACAGAGAAGCATGCCGGCGAGAAAAGGCAAGAGAGCTACTAAGAAACCGACCGAGAAAAGCTTTGAATGCTCCTATAATGGACCGTGCCGATGGGACTCGGACGGTGAACCATCATCCTTGGATGGTCTTGTGCGATGGCTCGAAACCCCAGGGAACTATGCTCGGTGGAAGAGCGAAAAGGTTGCAGTGTGCGAAGAGATTCTTTCAGTGTTGAAGACAGCCGGGATCATCCACCGCAGCATAACCTCGATCGATGCCAAGATCCGTTGGATTGAGAAGCGATGGGAGGACGCCAACAAGTGGCTGGATGAGTCGGGACTCTTCGCTGCCTACCAGATTGGTGGAGTTGATGAGAACATACGGGCCAGTCTCGATAAGCTTTGTCCCGCTTACGATCGGGTTTCGCCGGTGTTCCGCAACATATCGAGCGACGAAGAAGTCGAGATTGAAGATGAGTCCGACGATGACACGAATTGTGAACAGTGCTCGCGAAAAGTGGCTGAGAAGAAGGTGCGAGCCGCGGCTGAGAAGAAAGTTTGTATCGAAGACGACGAGCGACACCACCGCCAATAGCTCTTTGAGTGCGAGCTCGGAGCCAAGAGAGTTCAGCCTCAAGTCGATATTGTATGCGCTAGGGTTCTGGGTCGCCAGAAGCTCTTGGACGGGGGCGTTCCTGAAGAAGAAGTCGATCGCGTCCTGCCTGCTCCTTGAGCAGCGGGCTGCCGCTGGTGGGTGCTGTAGCTCCGGTTGAAGTGAACGATAAGCGCCCATGCGTGCTCATTCATGTATTAGTATAGCAATATGCAGTGAAAAGCTATTGAAGCAAACGCGTGTTCGTGAATTTGTTTTTCGCCCTCGAGTAATTGTCGCCCAAAAACGATCAGCCATAGCTAGTTGTCTTAGAAACAATAGAGCGTCGTGGACCGAATTGACGTGATGGATACGCCGAGCGACGTCCACAGCGAAGTTACCGTTGATCTACAACCAGCTCTTGTGAACGAGGATGGTGCTCAAGCACAACGCTTCGTCCAAACATCGATCCGTCTTGGCACACTTGGCAAGAAGTTGCTGAGGGTTGCTGCTCTTCATTCGAGAAGGTAGCGCGCGCAATCTCTTCAGCCGTTGATGGCACGCGACGGGACCTTGGCCGGTGACGAGCCACCGTACGCGCGCCGAACCCGTCCGAAAGGAGCAGCAAGCACGCGACTTATCCTCCAGGCTCCGAGGCTTTGATCGGTCGTTGCCTCCAGCCTCACGATGACAACGTGAAAGTGGATTCTCGTTGCATACGTGTAGGCGCGTGTTTACACTGTCGCCGCAACCATTCTGGTCAAGGCACGAAGGGTGTCCGAAGACGCTTACTCTGCAGTCCTACCTGCGCTATGTATCTCCATAATCCGCTCAAGTCAAAATATGTCACATGTTTGTGTGGTGCGGCGCATAATGCTCACGTCTTCCCCTTTTGTAACCGCTCATTTTCTAATTCGTCTCGAGCAGCTCAAGTCGCAGAGACAGCCACCAGCATGAGCACTGACAACAAGACCGAGGGCGTCATCCAGGCCGGCAACCTGCACCGCAAGCGCGCGGGCCTGCTGGCCAAGCTCACGGGCGGCAAGCAGCTCGTGTACGTCGAGGCCAACGACAAGAAGAAGAACGTGACGGTGTTCGAGTCAGAGACCAACAAGGCCACGCCCCTCGCCACCGTGGATCTGTCGTCGGACGCCACCGTCGAGTTCGATGCGTCCATGACCCACGGCATCAAGCTGGCGAGCACCAAGAGCACCGAGATCTTGGCGGCCGAGAGCAAGGAGAAGCAGGAGGAGTGGCTCAACTCGTTCATCAACGCCGGCGCGCAGTACCGCGAGGTGTTCAACGTGGAGGACACGGCCAAGATCAAATCGTTCTACGAGCTGAAGGACTTTGACATGACCGGCAACGAGGTGCCCATGTCGAAGTACAAGGGCAAGGTGGTGCTGGCCGTGAACGTGTCGAGCAAGTGCGGGCTGACGCCGACGAACTACCCGGAGCTGCAGCAGCTGTACGAGAAGTACAAGGACGAGGGTCTGGAGGTGCTGGCGTTCCCGTGCAACCAGTTCAATGGCCAGGAGCCGGGCACGCACGAGGAGATCATGGAGTTCGTGAAGCAGTACAATGTGACGTTCCCGTTCTTCGAGAAGCACGACGTGAACGGCGCGACGGCTCGGCCGGTGTTCACGTACCTGAAGACGAAGTTGCCTGGCTCGTTCGGCGACTTTGTGAAGTGGAACTTCACCAAGTTCCTTGTGGACCGCAACGGCCAGCCGTACAAGCGTTTCGCTCCGAAGGACCGGCCGCTGTCGCTCGAGGAAGACATCAAGACACTGTTGGCGCAGAAGGCCACGGAGGCGTAAAAGGCCAGCTAGTGTCGTGGTGCTAGGTCGCGCCTGTAGCCAGCTACAATATGAACATGTTGCTTATTCACTGTGACGCTGGTGTTGTTTGTTGGATGTGGATGGCGCTGAAGCGCGATACTCTGCCGATGCATTGGAATGACGTACCATGCGCTGCGTGGGGACTGTCACGCTGGACTGTGTGCTTGTCGGTGGTGCTGCTACAAAGATGTCGTTACGCATACTAATGGATTGTGAACGAGGGAAGTCTTGCTTATCGTAATTAGAGATCGGACGATGTTAGGCCGTTCTTCAGCTCGACCTTCGCAGCCCCTTTCTCAGCGTTCACTCATGGGAGTGCGACTGCATTGCTACATGTATTAATACATGTACTGAAAGTACTACTTCATATATAAAATAATAGAAGTATAATACATGTATTACTCTACATGACATGTACTACTATAATACATTATAGTACATGGACTAGTAGTACAGTACTGTAGCAATGCTAATTCGTGTGGTTACGTCAAGGCTAAGCGTATCCATGTGTGACATGTGCAAACCGGCTCAATTCACAATACACAAATGATTGTGTGGAGCAATTCGGTACCGACTTAATCCCGTTTATGAGCGACCAGATGCCGCCGGGCTTTCCATTTAGCGCCCGTCGCCGGCGGCGGCAGCAGCGACGACGACGACAGCGCTTCTTCATGCCAATAGCCTAGGCGCCGATGTCGTGGCCGCGCTCGGAAAGCTGCGCAGGCGATGAGTTACACTTGCATGATTTGAGCACTGATTCGCGCGGGGATGCTCCACAGTCGTCTGTTGTCCAATCGCTCTTGTTCAACTGATGAGATGACACCTCTCGCTTAGCATAATCGGACCTACGCGGATTACCGCGTTTCGCGTCATGGCCTGCCGAAAATCATCACCCGAGGCAGGGCTCCCCCCACGGAGGAATACTGCCAAATAAACCAATCAGCATGTCCGATTTCCGGCCAATCACAGCGCGGCGAAACATAATCCCGATGCATGTCTGTGCTCACCGCCGCCACCTGCGAGAGAGAAGGGAAGCGAGGAGCTCCAGGCCGCATCCAGTATACCCGCCCGTGCCATTCCGCCAGAGGCCGCCGCGCGCATGACCCACGACGGCTGCCCCACGCTGCTGCTGCTGCTGCTGGCGCTCTGCAGCCTCAGCCTCCACGTCGGCGCCCAGGCCTCCGCGCTCGACCTTCGAGGTAGAGGAACCAGCCAGCGCCTCGTTGTGAAGCGAAGGGATCAGTTGGCGTTTTGAGGTCTCACGCGCTTTGTGTGTGTTTGTGTGACGCCTCACAGTGCCAGGAATCGATGCGCTGTATGAAGCCGCGTGTCCGTTTCTCGGCTGCGCAGCCGAAGCCGAAGAAGCCCCCACGACCGATGACGACGACCTGTTCCCGGCCGAGATGCCGCGGGAGCTGCACGGAGAGAAGACCGCGCGCAAATGTACGCCGCGACGACAGTCGGGGTTTGGTGCCGCAGAGCTGCAGGGTCTGACGTGTGCGTTGCCTGTTTTGCTGTTCGGACAGACCCTGCGTTCCCGCACGCGCCGCTGCTGGTGGCGGCAGGAACGTGTGACGCCGTGGTGCTGCGCTGGCGCAGCTTCGAGACGCTCTTGTGGCCTGTGGAGCGCTTCGTGCTCCAGCGATACCCGGACAGACAGAACCAGCCGCAGTGGACCACGCTGCTGGACGAGAACACGTCGGAGCTCGTGGACTTGGACGTCCACCCCGGACAGAGATATGCCTACCGTGTACAGGCCATCTGCAGAGACAACGTGTCGAGCGCGTACGAGTACCATTGGACACAGGTGGACGAAGTGCAGAGCAGCGGCACCGCAGCGTGTCGGTCATCTGCTGCCCTGCTGGGGTCGCTAAACGCCGAGGGGATTCGCTCGCTTGGACTCATTTTCGCGTGCTTTTTGACGGTGTATGGTCTCATGCGGGCGAGTGTGATGGGTGTCCAGGGCACGCAGTCTCGAAGCTATCGCCTTAAGCGAATTAAGAAGTCCACCTCGGAGGTAGTGGCCCCCGCGGTCAGTATGGCCACAGGACAGGGGGTCTCCATGCTGCCAAGGCGGTCCTCAACGTCAACGTCGAGCTCTTCTCCGTCCGTGGAGGTCGATCCTAGCCAGCGCGGCAGTACGTTCGACGCCACCAACACAAGCACGACTGCTACGACTGGCACCTTGACTCGGGCACACAGCAGCATGGACGCC
This sequence comes from Phytophthora pluvialis, assembly GCA_001314425.1. NCBI lineage: Eukaryota > Oomycota > Peronosporomycetes > Peronosporales > Peronosporaceae > Phytophthora > Phytophthora pluvialis. The sequence continues at coordinate 26,676 of LGTU01000324.1, forward strand.
ATGCTGCGCCAGGAGTCAGCTCAGACCTCCATCCCGGGCACGTTCCGGCCCATTTCACGCTCGATCGGCACCATCGACGAGAAGGCCACCGCATGTCAGCACTGTGGCAAGCGCTTCGGGCTCTTTCGGAGGCGGTATATGTGCGATATCTGCCACTCGGTGTCGCTGTGCCGCAAGTGCGGCTACCAGGCCTCAGTAGACAGCTTCGCCAATGCGCGGACCGGCATGCAAATGAACTCGGTAGGGAGCACTGGCGGGCGCGGCATGGGTCGACGCCGCTCAAGTCTCAGTCAGCAACAGCAAAAGAAGCTCAAGATCCGCACCATCTGCAGGAACTGCTGCGACGACGTGTACCGCTACTCCACTCACGCGAGCGCGAGACCGTCCTACGCCCCTGCAGAAATGTAAGAAATGTAAGCAAAGCGATTGTAGCGCCCGAAAGGGCTGTAGTTAATGGCTATCAATTATCTTGTCCCGTTGTAACAACAAGACGCGGTGGATTCGCTTCAATTGGTCATGAATACGCTTTGGTGGACGGGAAACGGCGAGAAGTTGGTCTTCGCGGACTCCAAAACTCGATCATCGCGGGAAACAAGGAGCGGAGACTGCACTTGGGTTAGCCCCCCCCCCCCCCTATCGACGACTGGCTTGCGCGGGAGATCTGCATTGCCGCAATCAGCATCGCTTCGTCCCCTCCGACGCGCATGAAGCGCGGCCTCTTCGGCTAACAGAAGGACGTGTGGCTAGCGCTGAGCGTCGGGCGTCGGGCGTCGAGCTTGCGGCTGCGCACACGAAGCGTTCTTGGCCAGCGAGCAGACTGCCTCATAGCCGAGAAGGCGGCGAAGGATGTTGCACAGTGCACAGCGAACCCCAGACAAGTCGCACGTTGAAGTTGCCTGCTATGATAGGATCAACGCTCGGCGCACCATTTTTGGCGCGATGATGATTTTGAAGTGCAATGTGAGAATTCCCCGAGTTCACCTGCAAACCTTGACGTCGCACGGCAGCATAGCGCACAGCAATCATCACTGCCTTCTCCAAAATCCCCACAGACAAGGTCACGATCTTGCCACGGTTGATAAGCAGAGCCGCGTACGCCAGTTGCGCCTTGTGCTGGGTCTGTGAAAACACGCCGTCTCTCGAGACCCGCGCATAGCGACGCAGCACCCGCACCGACCGAAAGCAGCGCGCCCACACGCGTCAAGCTGTCCTCCGAGTGGCGCCTTCGCCTCGGTGTCAACAACGCTGCCAGGAAGGAGCTCGCACCGCTGTAGTGTCCAAGGAAAGTCGCGGAGTGACGGCTTCCGGCGCAGCTGCGTCAAGAGTATACACTCGAACCCATCCCCTCAAAAGCGACTTATTGTTTGTATGACAGTTTGTATACTCGCGCCGCTGATTGGTCCAACGCGGAGCCTCGTCACTTCAACGCCATGCTTGTCCTCTTTGCGACGAGCCGAGCACCTTGTCATACCGTGGCGGCAACCAGGCGGTGCTGTCGCTCCTCAGCTCAAGCGAACGACCTCCCAGCACTGCTGGGCCAGCAGCGGCTGCTGTCATCTGTACAGACTGTACACACATGTGTTGTATGTCGGCGTGACCGCGTGCGCAAAAAATGCGTGTGATAGAGACGCAGCAACGAGCTGCGACGCCAAATGGTGCAGGAAGCTCCGCTGCCGAGGGAGTGCCCACTCGGGTGGAGTCTAGACAGCAGGCTGCCGCTCGGTGCTAAAGCGGAAGAGGTAAGCGTCCTTGAGGTGAGCGAGCAGCGCACGGCGCACCACACGGAAAAGTGTAGGTTTTGGATGTATACACTATACGCGGACCTGCTATGCTACATGGCTGCACTTTTCCCGCATTGTCGCACATTCTCACCTTCCACATCCGATCATTTACCTGCGTAAATATATGTAACCGCAGCACTTTATACCATCATGGTCTTGCACATCGTTGCTCGTGCTGACGAAAGCTGTCTGTGGGCGGTCACATGCTCCCTTTGAAATGGCATTGCCCCGTCTGCGCACCTAGCGTATCGGTTTTGCCCTTCCAGGCTTTGATGGGTTGCGCAGCTATACTGTATACACAGCTGCGTCGCGCGCACGTTGAAGGAAAGGTGCGGCGGAGAAGAAAAAGTTGGGGCCAACGATCATTCCGCAACTTGCCAGCAAGTGCGCACGCCAGCCCCAAGAGCGAAGAAGCAACCAGCCGATCAAGGATGAGCGAACTGCAAGGCCGCGTGTTCGCCCGCCAGATCGCGTTCAGCGCGCTCGCCGAGGACCTGCGCGAGCAGACGGCGGCGGCGCAGACGCTGCTGACCGAGAAGAAGGCCGAGGTCTTCACGACGCACCACTCGGCGCTCGCCAAGGTGCCGCAGAGCGTGCGCGGCAAGGAGCTCGTGGACTTCCTGGAGAAGTGGCTCAAGCCCGAGGAGGAGGAGAAGACGGAGGAGGAGGCCCCCGCCGCCGCCGAGGCTGCTACGGAGGAGAAGGAAGTTGCTAAGGCGGAGGAGGTTGAGGCCCCCAAGGAGGAGAAGACGGAAGCCCCCATGGAGGAGGCGGAGGCTCCTAAGACCGAGGCGGAAGCCGCCAAGGAGGAGGCTGAGGCCCCCAAGGAGGAGGCGGAAGCCCCCAAGGAGGAGGCCGAGGCCCCCAAGTCGACCAAGAAGGAGGACAAGAAGAAGAAGGTGGAAGAGCCCTCGCTGTACCGTCCGCGCGCCAAGGAGATCGCCGAGGCGCTGGTGCTGGCGGGCTTCATCACCTCGTACAAGGACCGCGTCAAGAACTACCTGGCCGAGGCCCCCAAGGAGTACGTGACGGACAGCGAGCTGTTCGTGCCGCTCCCCGAGGCCATCACGGAGTCCAAGGACACAACGGTGTGGAACGTCGTCGATGGCGCCATCTACGCGTCGCAGCTCAAGCGCAAGGCCGGCGTGTTCTCGGCCTTCACCCAGGGCAAGGACGTGTACGTCGTGGCCAACGAGAAGACCAACAAGATCTACTTCTTCGAGTCCGACGTGGCGCGTGCGGTGCTCGCTGAGTACGCGGCCGCCGATGGCTTCGTCCAATACGACAACGCGCACTTCCAGTTCGGCGTGAAGCTCGTGTACGGCGACAAGTTCGAGCTGCTCAACCTGGTGACGAAGGAGAGCCAGGAATCTTTCCTCAACACGCTGCTGAACGTCGGCGTGCAGTACCGCGAGGTGTACAACCTTGCTGCCGAGGAGGCCAAGACGTTCTACGAGCTCAAGGACTTCGACATGGACAAGAAGGAGGTGAGTATGGAGGACTACAAGGGCAAGGTGGTGCTGGTGGTGAACGTGTCGAGCAAGTGCGGCCTGACCCCCACCAACTACCCGGAGCTGCAGCAGCTGCACGAGAAGTACCAGGAAGAAGGCCTGGTGGTCCTTGGGTTCCCGTGCAACCAGTTCAATGGCCAGGAGCCGGGCACGCACGAGGAGATCCTCGAATTTGTGAAGCAGTACAATGTGACGTTCCCGCTTTTCGAGAAGCACGACGTGAATGGCTCGAACGCTCGCCCGATCTTCACGTACCTGAAGGCGAAGCTGCCTGGCACGTTCGGCAACTACATCAAGTGGAACTTCACCAAGTTCCTGGTGGACCGCAACGGCCAGCCGTACAAGCGTTACGCCCCGAAGGACCTCCCGCTGTCGTTCGAGGAGGACATCAAGGAGCTGCTGGCCAAGGCGCCTGAGCCGGAGAAGGCGGAGGAAGAGGCCAAGGAGGCGGAGGTCGCTTCAGCCAAGTCGGACGAGAAGGAAGAGGCCAAGGAGGCGGAGGTCGCGTCGGCCAAGTCGGACGAGAAGGAAGAGGCTGCCGCTACGACCGAGGAGGTGGCAACCAAGCAGGAGGCCGTCAAGACGGACGACGTGGCGGTTGCTATGACGGCGCCCTAGTGGAGACCCCTGCTGGCGAGGCTCGCTCGCCCAACCCATCGGTGCCAGAGGATCCACGTTGGCACGCTATCTCTTGCTGCACCGAAGCGTAGTTATTCATCGATTTTTATTGGCACTTTTGTAATAGCAAAGTCAGAGATTGCAGGTTTCTCGCTGTCTGTGTGGATCAAAGCGCGTCCTAGTGTCCATTCCTTCTTGCCAGAGTAATGGTCAAACTTCAACTTGTTCTGCTGGTCGTGCACCCTAACTGTACGATTGAAGATGGCGCCAAATACGAGAAAAGGGAGCTACCCATGATGGAGATCACACCGTTAGGTTGCTGCACAAGCTGCGCTTTTACTTTCACTAGCCATTTTCCCAAATGAGTGCGGCGCGGAGTATGGCTGCCTTGGCCGAGAGCGCCCAAGAAACAGAGCGAGCCGAGCGCGAGCGCCTGGAACGAGAGCCGTCCTTTGTGGCGCCATCTCCTTCGTCCGCTGTCTCCATTGACACCACTCGGACTGCTGCATCCGCGCGTATGTCCGTCGCTATAGCAGTGGAAGGCCGTGTGTTTCGCCGACTGCAACGATTCCACTTGCTGCCGTCCGAGCTCAAGGCACAATGCGACATGGTCGCAGCGTACTTGCTGGCACCTAAACTGCGGCTTCACGTGTTCGAGCAGCGGAATCATTGGTGGCAGCATCCGCTCCACCTAGCGAAGGCTGGACACGGGATGTTCGTGCAAGGCCGCACGCTTCTGAAGGCCATCCTGAAGTACCTCTTGCTGTCTCACGCGGCCAACAACTCCCTCCGCGACGCTCAGCAGCTTGCAGAAGGACTCGTGCTCAGTGGTTTCCTGTCTCCAGTACTCGAGGCGTCATATGCCGACAAGGAGCCTCTGGGAGAGCTTTACGTGCTGGACGACAGCTACTTCGAGCTCGTAGCTCCAGGAGCCACCGCTGTTGCTTCGACGCCGAATGCAGTAGCATCCGCCACGGTGGACTCTAGTTCGATGACCTCCCTGCCAGGTGCCATCGTCCTGCACCAATCGACCACGAACCGCAAGAACCCAACGCAACAACCCGAAAGCGCGCTCTCAGTCTGGGCCGTGACAGACGGCGCCACTCGTGCAGGGTTTGTAGAGCGTCGATCTGGGAGGTCTCACGTGCGAAACCTGCTCGGGATCGCATCGAAAGCAAGACTTTGCTATGCTGTGGTGAACAAGACGAAGCTCCACTCACTCGTGCTGTTTGAGACGGACGTGGCAAGACGTGAGCTCGCGCGTGTAGACCTTCGTGCTGCAACCGTGGAGTATGACGCACCAACGGGTGACGAAGTTCCCAGCTATGCGCTGAAGATTTGCAGTGATGGCAGTCGCGGAAGCAACGACAACGTAGAGACCCTCGCTCTGGAGCGCAAACCCGAGCAAGAGCAGTGGCTACTGGCGCTATTGGATGCTGGTGCTGCGTTCTTAGAGACCCACGCTGCCATTCTCTCATTCGCAGCCTCATCGGCTTCGCTGTACTCGCTGCGGGACACGGACGCAAGTGGCAACACCTTCTGCCTGTCGGAGCTGCGTGGTCACGTGGCCTTGCTGACGAATGTGACTAGCGGTTCCTGCAATACCGATGCCGAGCAGCTCGTCGAGCTTGCGGACTTGTCGGCGAAGTACGGAGACGCAGGCCTCGAGGTCGTGGCGTTCCCTAGCGCGCAGTTTGGAGACGCAGAGTTCGACAACGACGAGGAACTCGTTGAGCATTTCCAGGAACTGTTTGGAGTGCGCTTCCCGGTGCTGGCCACGCGCGACGTGAACGGCCCGGGCGCACGCGACGCGATGCTCTTGTGCAAGACGCGACTGCCAGGGGCTGCAAAGTCTGCAGCAAACGCATTCATTGAAAACAACTTCGTCAAGTTCCTCGTGAGTCGCGACGGCCGGTTGTTCAAGCGCTACGGGCCCAGCGACTCACCTCTGAGCATGGAAACGGACATCCAGATCCTGCTGAAGTCGACACCGCCGCCAACGACAACCTGAAGCTGTTTGAAGCTGTTGTGCGGGTTGATCGAAGTTGCAAGCGCGAGTTTGGTGGTGGAAGATGCAATAACATGTTATTTAATAACCCTCGTGCTTGTTGCTCTGCGATCCAGGATACAAACGTTTGCTGGCTTGGGGTTGCTCCATGCGTTCATACGCTCGACGCGCTCCGGTCCAAGGAGTGAGGCGTGTCACCAGGCCGTTGCACAACTTGCACACAAACCTCGTCTCTATGCGAAAGACGGACGCACCGTGCAAAAAAATCTATAGGCGCTGGGCGTTCCATTCCGCCCGCTGAAGTCGCGACGCAGGCTGATTGACTCGAAAGGCTTGGAAGACTCTAAATGGCGCTCTAGTCGAGGAAGGCCTTCTTGTACGCGGCGTTGAGCTGCTCAACGACCAGAAGCACGATCATCGCGTTGGGCGCACAGCGCGTGTAGTACGTCCAGTAGCCGCGCCACAGCTTGGAGGGGCCCTCCTTGGTAACGATCTGCTTGAAGCAGTCAGTCACGCCCGAGTACGGGTTCTTGCCCGTGGTGGGGTCCACCTTCATGTTCATGAGGCGCGACTTGACCAGGTCGAAGGGCAGCGACGTGAAGGCGCAGGCGAAGCCGGACACGGCGCTGGCGCCCATGTTGGTGGCGAAGCCGTGGCCGTACTGGGCTGCGATCATCTCCTTGGCCTGGTCGTACGAGGCCATCATGCCGAGGTTCATGGCGGCGCCGCGGGCCACCAGCGGGATGCTGCCGCGCCAGAGCGTGGCCACGCCCTCGGAGCCGGCGATCTTCACGATGGCGTCGAACACATTCTGGTAGCCGCGCTTCTCGCCGGCCTTGGCCAACGTGTCGGCCTGCATGCGCACGAGGGCCACGTCCATGGGGCAGCCGAGCGTGGCGGCAATGCCGCCCGTGACGATGGCAGACGCCGACTTGATGGCCAGCGGCAGCGACGCGCTCTCGCCGTTGGCGACGCGGCGCGCGATCATCTTGTCGGAGAAGGCGCGGTGCATGCCGAGGCGGGCCGTGCCGTAGACCATCTGGCGCGCCACGGCGGCCGAGAGGCCGGCGTACAGGCCGGTGACGCCCTCCTTGGCCACGACGGAGCGGGCCACGCCCAGGCCGGTGACGTTGGAGCCCGTCTGGCCGGCCAGCTGCAGGTGCACCTTGACCAGGTCGATGGGGTGGATGGCTATGGCTGCGAACACGGCCGACGAGCCGCCGCAGACGTACGGCTGGGCGGCCAGCGCGATGGGGGACTTGAGGGACGTCGACATGGCGAGGCGGTGTGAGCTGTGAGCTGCTCGAGGAGGTTTCGGGAATGGAGCGTCAGCGGCGGCCAGCGGATCAAAGCCGTGCCTTGACGCCCGCTTGACTTGCTTCCACTATGGCCCTGCCATGCGGAATGGATGTGAAACACACCATCACATGGCTCACCACCACCAAGCAGAACTGCGCGTGGCATCGGAAAAGACGGGGAATGGGAACAGCGAGGTGGCAAACCAGCATCAAACCATACTGAGGCCCGAGAAGTTGAATCGAGTGGTTGGTCGGGGCATTGCGCCCCGCAGGTTTCGGCAGCCGAGCGCATGATTGCGAAATTGCCACCGGTACGCTGTACCGGCGCCGACACTTTCAGACTAGATTTGTTCGTGGCTCTTTGGGCCGGCGCGGTAGGAGCAGAGAAAACTACATGTAGAGTCGAGTCTCCGCTCTTTGCTGCCGCGCGTACCGGTACGGGCCCAATTGTCGAAGCGCCCAAGCCGCCGCAGTGCGCCACCAAAGCAGCAGAGCATTCCGACGGGATGGGGAAACTGGCAAGGCGGTGGTGCTTGGTGCGCGGGAGCAGCAAAAAAGTGTCAAACCGCGCAGTTCTTTAGCGAGCTGATCGATCGATTGGGAGGTGCAGCACCAGTGATTGCTATGGCCTCTGAGATCGCCGGCGCGGGATTGGGAGGACGCGCCTGTGACAGAGCGGATTGCAGCTTGCTCCAGTCAACGATTGCACACTGCAGCCACCCAAGATTGCAGCCTCGACCTCGCTTGACGACCCCCAAGCTGGGGCTCAACGGACAGCGGCCTGTGACAGGGTCGCGCGCTCACCAAACACGAACGTGCAATGAAATGCCGCCCGACGAGCGCAAAGTCGCATTGAAGTCCGCGCCGCTGGTTTCCGCCCGCTTTCCGCAGCCTACGAATGCGCCTGTGGCAGAGGGTGGTTGTTCATGTACAGTATGCCACGAGAACGCTCCTGCGGACGAAGCGAATGTCGGCGAGTCGACCTCGACTAACAGTAAATAGGTCACCTTGAAGACCGCCTACATGTCCGTACAGGCTTCCGCCGTGCTCTCTCCAATTGGTCAAAACTCCCATCCAATCGCCGATCGACGGAATTCAGTGCGTCCTCAAGCACCAGCACGGGGCGATGTCGCCGCTGGCCGCGCTGCTCGTGCTGCTGGCGTCCGCGACGGGGCCCCGCGCCGCGTCCGCCATCGACGTCCCGGTCGAGACAGGCTTCGAGTTCTTGGGCGCGCACTCCGACTTCGCGCAGCAGTTCTACGTGCTCTACACGGAGCTGGACGACACCGCGCAGCTCTCGGATGTGAGCGCGGACGCGCTGCCCAGCGAGCTGCAGCAGCAGCTCAGCGCCAACGCGCTCACGTGGGGCGACCTGCCCGGCCTCCTGCAGCGCGCCTTCCTCTGGGACGCCGGCTACGTGCTGACGCCCACGCACGCCCTGGCCAAGGTCTACACGCGCTGCGGCCGCTCCATGGCCGAGCTGGTGGTGCCGCCCAAGGCCTTCAAGCGCGCCGGCTGCCTCTTGCGGGAGTGCGTGCTGCCGGACGGGGCAATCTTCCGCCGGTCGCTCAATTGCAAGGCCTCGCAGCTCTCCAGAGCCGTCCAGTGTGCTGTGGACGCAGCTCAAGACATCTCGGCGCCGGCCTACGCTGCGGTCTGGGGAGACGGCGGGGAGGCCGACACGCTGCCTGAAGTGACCGTGCAGCGTCACGCCTACTTGGATACGGACGGCACGCCCAACTTAATCTTCGCACTGCACACGACGGACTATGAGGTGGCCTACACGCAGTGCCCGCTAACGCCGGCGATGGTGATCCCATGCGCGCCGTACAATTTGGTGAACCAGTCCAAGTTTTGTACGCCGGAATCCGGTGATGTGGCGTCGGCCTGGCTTACGAAGTTTGCGGCCGACCATAAGCAGGATAAGACGTGGCTGCTGGTGCCGCTGTGCATTGTCACCTTTGTGACGTTTGGCACTGTTGCGGTGTACCGCTACAAGTCGGCGCTGCGTGATGAAGCACGAAGAGAAGTGGATCTGTTCATGCGTGAAAATCGGCATTTGTTTGATAACGGAGCAGTCGAAGCGTTCCTGGTGCCGAAGCGACGAGGTAGAGGGCGCTCTCGAAGCTCCCATACAACAGGGACCAGCCGACAGCAGCGATCCTCGTCGTATTCCTCTTCGTCCAATCTTGACAGCGATGACAGTGCGTACAGCTCTCGATCGTCGATCAGCAGGTCTCGAGACTCGGACCTTGACGGATCGGCGGCGCCTCTGAGTTATGACGAAGAAATCCAGAATGCTGAAGCTTTCGAGCACTTTGACGCGACCATCGGCTTATCGGCATCTGCATTCGACCCATTGGAATCCCACGCTCGAATTCACCCGCTGCAAAACGAAGCAGAAATACCTGCACAGGGAGTGGAGAACAGTGGGCCCACACCCGATGAGGTCACGGCGCGACAGAACGAGATAGCCATTCGAAGCTTTCGTCTGTTTGAGTCGCATCGCAAGATCCGGCGACTACGCATTCCGATCAGTGATCTCCAGCTCTTACGACCGCTCTCCCGGGGCACTACTGGCGAGGTTTGGCTCGCGCTCTACAGCAACACGCAGGTCGCCATTAAGCAGCTGGTACCGGAAAAGCGTCGATTGTTGCCTGAAATTGAGATGTTCCTAGCCGAGATTTACCTCATGGCGCAGCTGAAACACCCGCACGTCGTGACACTGAATGGGATTGCTTGGAACACACTCGAGCATGTGATCATGGTGCAGGAATACCTGGAAGGTGGCGACTTGCAGCATTATCTAGCTAAGCAACGCGCCAACAATTCGACGTCAACAGCCCCAATAAGTTCGAGTAGCACGGTTGTAAGGCGCTCCAAATCGATGTCCGCAGGACTGCCGCAGGTTGACGAAGCTGCCGTGACTGCAGCAACGTCCTCGGGTTCTTTCGCCGGCGGTCTCGGTGCTGCTGCAGGGTTGATTCACTCCACGCATTCCCTGCACTCAAGCCACTTCACGTGGTCGAAGCAAAAGCTGGCAATTGCGCAAGCCGTCACAAGCGCGCTGGCCTACTTGCACGCGCTAACGCCCATGGTGCTGCATCGTGATATCAAATCGCGCAATGTGCTCCTGTCATCTTCGCTAGATGCCAAGCTGTGTGACTTTGGCATTAGTCGACG